>APFE031273575.1:28806-68538 GCA_000404065.3 Pinus taeda | reverse complement strand
ATGTTTTAGTGAGGGATTCACTATCCGATGTGTAATTCGATTCGTAGTGTCCTTTTTAAAATAAAAATAAAATATTCTTTAAATTAAAAAACAAATATCGTTACTTTTAAAATTCATTTAAAGTAGTGAGAAAAGGGAGGTCGAGTTTGAGGAGCGGAAGCGGAGCATGCGGAGCGGTTCCGACTAGGGTTTCAGTCCTGGCATGCAGCACTGCAGGACAGTCTGAGCAGACTGGGGATAGCAGGCTGTGCAGGGTAATTGAAGCAGAGAGGGGCAGAAACGTTTTTTCTCTCAGCGCCGCGGTAGAACTTCGAAGCTGCTAAGGCTGAGGGTAAAATGGAGAACCAGAAGGGGAGGGGAGAGATCCCCTCCTTCAAGAACATAGTTGCAGGAGAGGCAAGTGGTTCTGAAAATGGTAATGAGTCTAGGGAGAATAACAAGGAACCACCGGTGATGGGTAAACTGTGGCAACTGAAGACAGGTGGAAAATGCCTCCCAAGGGCAAACAAGAAGCTGAGATATGTAATACCCAACAACATGCTGGAGGAGTATACCAGCTCTATGAAGGATCATGCCTTGATCTACAAGTTTGTTGGGTATTGGCCAAATGAAAAAGAGCTATACAGATGGATCTATCAGAGATGGAAACCAAAGGGCCATATAGAACTGAAATTGGGCGCAAAAGCATTTTTCACGGCAATCTTTGCAAATCTGGAGGATAAGGAGAGGGTCTTTGAGGAAGGGCCATACTTCATGAATAATGCAGGCATGTTCATGAAATTCTGGGAGGAACGGTACAATCGTGACAACGAAAGGATGCTGGAAGCCCCGATTTGGGTCAGATTGTTTGGAATCCCAGTAGAATTTTGGAACCCTAAAATTTTGGAAGGGATTGGCAACACCATTGGGGCTTTTATCAAGGTAGCCGACACAACAAGGAGAGGTAAGTTCACTTCTTATGCAAGAATCTGTGTCTATATGAATATAGCGGAGCCCCTCCCAGAGCATATTGAGCTGGAATACCATGATTCGATATGGAAACAACCACTGGACTATGAGCATATTCCTTTTAGGTGCCGCCGCTGCCATGAATATGGCCACTTAGCTAGGAAATGTCCCCTAACTAAGGAAGAAGATTACACAAAGAAACTTGAGGGACAGCCGAAGGCAGCAGAAGGAAAGGAGGAGGCTGAGAAAGATTTCCAACAGGTTATCAGGAAAAAAAAACCGGTCCGAGAAGGAGCAAGAAGGCCAATACCCACACAATCACCAAACATCGAAAGTCAGAATAAGTTTAAAATTCTGCAACAAAATAATGAAGAAACTGAGGAGAATATGGCGGAAGGTGAAGACTTAGAAAATGAACCTATGGATTTTTTCCAGGAATCAAGAGAAAAGAAGGTAGTTCAAGGGGAAACAAGCAAAGAAACACCAGAGGAAGGGATAGAAACACAAAATAATCAGAGCCCAATGGAGACATAACAGCAGCAAGAAAACGAGGCTGAGGAGGAAATAGTCATGAAGAAATTAATCCAGGAATGGAAGAACTTGGATGAAAGGTTTATCCCAGATCAACAGAAACAAATGTATAAGGAAGCCTTTCAAAAATTTAAAGAAAGGAATAAAGGGAATATGGAGGATCAGGATGTCACTACAGGAGAACAGGGGAAAGAACAGACGGGAATAGGCAGATCTGGCAAAAGCAGTAGAAAAAGAGGAAGAAAAAGACTGAACGAAATGATCCAAGCTATTGGGGAAGTCCTGATTAATTCTGGTAAAGTGATACCTCTCTCTAAGGTATTTTCCTACCCTTCTAAAAAGTTTTAAATGATTATTGTCACTTGGAACATTAGAGGTTTGAATAGTAAGTGTAAACAGAGATATATAAAGGAGAAACTGAAAAAAATAAAAACCAAGTATAATGATTCTACAAGAAACCAAAATTACTATGCAGCAGATGGAAGGTATTATTAAAAACAGCAAACTGCATTATGAAATCATGGGTTAGGATGCAATCGGCTCTGCTGGTGGCATTGCAATTCTCTGGAACCCAAATGATATAATCTTTGAGAACTGGACTAGCATGCCTAGAATCTTAACAGGACTAGGGAGAATAGCAGGTACAAAAGAGAAGGTATTAATCTCAGGTGTGTATGGTCCCCATACCCCAGGAGATAGAGGAAATTTCCTTAAGAATCTTCAAACAGCCCGGAAATTGTATCCAGACAATGACTGGATAGTAGGAGGTGATTTTAATATAATAAGATCCCTTAAAGAAAAAAAGGGGGGCATAAGGAGAGAAGACCAGAGTATGGAATTATTTAGTGATACGATTGAAGGTCTGAGACTTGTTGATATACCAACCATTAATGGGGTATTTACATGGAATAACAGGAGAGGGGGTAGGAACCAGATAGCTTCCAGATTGGACCGGTTTTTAGTCTCTGAAACAATAATGAATAGAGATGTTTTTATAGAAGCCAAAATTATGCCAACTCTTGGCTCTGACCATTGGCCAATTAGACTGGAAGTAGATATTAAGGCTAATCTAGGCAAGAGCCCTTTCAGATTTGAAACCTTTTGGCTTAGACACCCTGACTTTGTAGGAAAGTTGGAGGAATGGTGGCACCAAAGTACAGCCCAAGGGAGAGGTAAAATGCATACCTTCCAACTCAAGTTAAAAGAGTTAAAAGAGCAGATAAAAAAGTGGAATAAGGAAGAATTTTGAAATATTTTGGAGGAAAAACAAAAACTGGAAACATAAATGGAAGAAATTCAGCAAAAAATAATCAATGAAGGACGAACAGAGGAAAGCTCCGTAAAAGAAGGAATAATTCTGGGGAAACTGGAAGAGAGAAGGAAACAGGTGGAAGTGTTATGGAGGCAGAAGTTTAGGATTAAATGGCTTCGGGAAGGAGAGAGGAACACTAGATTTTTCCACCAAGCAATGGTTCACCATAGACAGAGAAACAAAATATTCTCAATCAAGAATGAAAACGGGGAAAGGATTGTGGAGCAGGAGGGGATTGAAGGAGTGTTGATGGACTACCACAAAGGAATTCTAACGGAACCTCAAGTGGATAGAACTGAAGCAATCAGGCAAATATGCAGAGTCCTACCCATAATGGTTACTGAAGACCAGAACAAAGCCCTAATGAGAGGTGCTAGTCTCGATGAGGTGGAGGAAGTAGTGATGAGCATGAAGAAAGGAACTACCCCTGGTCCTGATGGCTTTACAGTGGATTTCTATCAAGCGGAATGGCATTTCGTGGGTAAGGAAATTCTAGATCTGGTTGAGGAATCTCGGATGAACCAAAAGGTATGGACTGCTCTTAACTCTACCTTTTTCTCTTTGATCCCTAAAACTGATAATGCAGAGGATGCCAAGGGCTTTAGACCCATTGCCCTTTGTAATTTTATTTACAAGATAATTTCCTCTCTCATGGCTAAAAGGCTAAAACCATTGCTAGAGAAATTAATATCCCCAGAGAAAACTGGATTCGTGGAGGGACGTCAAATCCTGGATGGTTTAGTAGTTACCCAAGAAGTTATCTATTCTATGAAAACTAAGAAACAAAAAGGAATGATGATAAAACTAGATTTGTCAAAAGCCTATGACAGAGTTAGTTGGCAGTACCTAGAAGAAATCCTGAGAAGCTTTAGCTTTAGTAACAGATGGATAAGTTGGGTTCTCAGTTGTATTTCAACCCCCAACTTCTCAATATTAGTAAATTGGACTCCTTCTAAGACCTTTAAGGCCTCCAGAGGAATTAGGCAAGGCGACCCTATTTCGCCTTTCTTGTTCATCCTTGCTGCTGAAGGGTTAGGTAGATACCTTAAGCAAGAAAGAGTTGCTGGTAATATCAAAGGGCTCAGGCTATGGGGTAATGATCTACCCATAACTCATCAACGATTTGTTGATGACATTATGCTGTTCGGGGAACCAACTGTGCAGGAAGTGAGAAACCTGAAAAGGACTCTTGACTTATTTGCGGAGGCTTCTGGCATGGAAATAAACAAGGACAAATCCTGCACCTTTATATTTAATACAGTGGAGATAGTGAAAAGGCATTTATCCAGATTACTTGGATTCAAGCAAGGAGATCTCCCAACGAAATACTTGGGTAATATCCTTGATTACAGCTCAAAAAGATTGAAGAATTGGCAGGGGATCCTTGACAAATTAACAAGTAGAATGGCAAACTGGACCTTCCGAACCTTAAATATGGCTGGAAGGGTTGTTTTGGTTAAATCTGTCTTACAAGCAATCCCTATATATCCTCTTTCGGTTATGGCAGTTCCCCAAGGAGTCTGTGTCAAGATCAGAGAAATACTAAGGAAATTTATCTGGGGTGGGTCCTCTAACCAGAAGAAGTGGGCCTTAGTTTCCTGGAAGCATTTGATAAAACATAAGGAGGAGGGAGGTCTGGGTCTAAGGGATCCGAGTAAGCTCAATAAAATTCTTGGTGCTAAACTTTGGTGGCGATGGTTGAGAGGGGGAAATGATCTATGGAAGCAGCTTTGGAGGTACAAATACAATATGCCCTCATCACCAGAGGAAATTTATCGCATACAGGAAACCCCGAGGGGTTCAAATGTTTGGGAATTAGCCAGTTAAAACCTTGACATCGTTCACGAAAATATCTTCTGGGAAATCAGAGAGGGAAAGGAAGCTAAATTTTGGGAGGAGAAATGGCATCAACGGGAGAAAATAAATAGCATCCAAGGCATTCAGGACCTTCAGAACAAAATTGGGAACAATTACAAATATATTAAAGATTACTGGAAAGAAAACGAAGAGGATGGGATATGGAGGAAGTGGAAATCTCTGGAGGACTGGCACATTGAGACAAACCAGGAACAACAGGAGGTGTTCTGGAAGGAAATTGAATCACGAAAAATCAAAGTGAGAACAGGACAAGATATCATCAGATGGGGGAAGTCTCCAAAAGGAACTTTCACTGTCAGAGAACCATACTACTTGACAGATCAGCAAGCTACCTCGGAAAGAACCTAGGAATGGAAAATCTTCTGGGGAAAACACTGGTGGCCAAAAGTTACTATTTTTGCATGGTTGGTAGCCAATCATAAGATCTTGACTTGGGACAAGCTCCAGCAGAAAGGATTCAATGGCCCCTCAAAATGCCACTTATGCAACAGTGAGCTAGAAACGCAGGAACATTTACTAATTAATTGTGACTATACCAGAAATCTCTGGAGGGAAGTAGGGAGGCTATTCTGTAAACTTGGAAAGTATCCGAAAGAAACTAGAGAGATAATATTCCTATGGCAGAATGAAAAATTCCAATGCAGAGTAGTGCGGAGAGCCTGGGACCTCATGGCAGGATTCGTTCTCTGGATGGTGTGGAAGGAACGCAACCGAAGAATTTTTCGGAACAAAGGCAAAAATTGGGAAAAAAATATTGAAATGGGTTATCCTTCTCACCAGAGAAACGATATTAGTGGAAATATGGGTGATGGAGGTGGATCCGGGAGAGGGTCACATCCTCAAATCGTTAAATATAAATTTCGAGATGGTCCATAATAAACAACCTGCGAGGATCACCACAAGCAATCAGAGCCAGGACAAGTTTGAATATCCGAAAAGGAATTTCATCAAATTAAACTTTGACGAGGCTTCGAAAGGGAATCCAAGCAACGCTGGATTTGGAGGAATCTTTAGGGACAGCCAGCAGAATACCAGGTGGATTTTTGCGGAGTGGGGAGGAGAAATGACTAATAATGAGGCCGAGCTATGGGCTGTCCACCAGGGCCTTCGAATTGCAATACGCAATGGTTATAGAAACCTAGAGATTGAGGGGGATTCCCAACTGGTCATCGAAACATTGAAAAAGATCAATAATGGTAGAAACTGGGAACATGTCACTAACAGCTGGCAAACAGCAGGCATCGTTCAGGACATTGCAGAATTACTGAAAGGTGTGGACTACAAAATCTTCACCCATGTAAAACGAAACGGGAATCGTGCAGCGGATTTTCTTGCCAACTGGGTTTGTAAGGGCCGAGCTGGCAAGATAGACAGCATGTGGAGAATGATTCAAGTTAATGCGGAATGGAAGGAGCTGGACAATATCATAAATCATGACCATGACCAGGCCACGCAGGATCATCATGACTAGGACTCCCCCGCGAGTTGCAATACTCGTGCGGAATACTGCGGACAGAAAGAATTTGGGTCAGACAATAAAGGAGTGTCTGAAAGGACCTGGGGAGGAGATCAGCGATCACCATGCGAGATCATATCGAGAAGGTGCGAGATCAGAGAGGAAAAATCCACCTCATAAAAACCCAATCATAGTTTTGAACTGGCAGAGAGGAGGCAAGTACATGTCAGCGACCTTAAATGGGAATAAATCTAATAAGATTGTCGATAGGAAATGCGATGATCGGAGTAACAGATGGCAGGGTAAGGACAATGGGATAGATAGCAGGAGTGGGATTAGGGAATTTATATCAGCTTGCATGCAAAGCACCCGACAACAAGAGAATTCAGTTAACATCCGGAGAGCGAGAGGAAACACATGACCCTCGAGAGCCTTCCGTGCTAAGCGTAGTCGTTCACCTGTGAGCGGTATCATGGAAACTAGAAAGAGAGCCAGGTTAGCAGAAGAGATGGAAGCGAAGCGAATCAGAGGGCAAGACAGGAAGGGGAAAGGGGTGATGAAAGATGAGAAAGTGGAGGAAATTTATGAAATTCTCGACGTTTCAGATGAGGATGAAAGCAGAGAGCAAAGCATGAACGCAGAGGAATGGGAGCAGTACGCTATGGGCGTCAGCCAGCAGAGACGGCGGGGCAGAAGGGTACCGCACCGAGGGCGGCAAATGAGGAATAGACAAGCTGACCGCGAGGCAGAACCAAACATTGGGCAAGACAACGAGGCCAATAGAGCTCGTGGAGTAGGGGAGAAAGGCCGGAGCAGAGTAGGAGACCAGCCAGAAGGGCCAGACAGACATGTGAACAGAAAATCCAGCAAGCCGAGAGAGCCTACTCTCAGAATACCAGTCCCAGAATCAGGAGGATTATCCAAAACATGGAAGAAGAAGCTACTCAAGCCCAATCCGACTCGGAGATGGAGGACTGGGAATTTCTGGTGCATGACCCCGGCAATACGAGAGGCAGAATGTTTCTGTTTAAGTAGTCTTTACACATTTACTGGGTGATGAAACGATTACTTGCTAAGGCTTTGGAGCAGGCTTCTACTGAAATGGCAGAGTTGGCTCAGGGAGTCCCCAATTTGAGGCGGGAGCTCCGCATCCTACAAATTTCCATGGAAATGCAGGAGAAAAAGTTAAATGAAATCCAACAGATGCTTAAAGACGGTCAGAAGCGGAGCAGCAAAGAGACCTCACCAATTCTAGGAGATGCAGCTGAGTAACTTCTATTTTCATGTTCCCTTTTTTGATGAATCTACAGCATATAGATAGACTAGACATGTTTCATAGTTTTGTAATAGATAGCTACCATGTGTATATCAGCAGAATCAGAACATGGAATGATTGTGTCGTTTATATAGCTTGGAAAAACAGAATGTGGTATTTCTTTTTTTGGTATGCGGTTAAAAACTTGAGGTGGATGTCCTACTCGGTTTCCCCTTGTGGGCGTGTAGATGGCTCCACCAATACTGCTGTAATTTTTTGACTTGATAATAGAAAAACAAGAGTAACACCTTTGCCTACAAAAAAAAAAAATCTAAAAGTAATTAAAAAATTAAGAATTAAATAATATTTTATTTTCATATTCAATGAATATATATAATCACTTTATATCATATCCATTTAATTTATAAACATTAATAATTAACAATATAAGAATTTATATATTTTTAAAAATTATTAATTAAAAAAATACAATATATCAAAATAAATATAAGGTGATTCAATGTTAAATTAACATATTATGTATTTTTAAAATAATAATATAATATAATAATAATAAATATAAGGTCTTATATCATAAAGTGATTGAACAATTAACTTCTTATTCGTATACCATTTAAGCATCATTATTTTACATTTTAACATTTTTATTAATGGTTAATTCAATAAATTAAATATTTATAAGAGTTTACACATAAATCACATATAGAAAGACCTTTGTCGAGGCGTTTCGAACCAACTAGTGTGGTTTGAAACGCGTCGACAAAGGTCTTTCTATATGTGATTTACCTAACTCTTCTTATAACTATGATGGATCACAGAAGCCTCAATTCTACAATTTAAATATTTGTTAGAATAGAATGTTTAAGTTATTTTATTCTATGTGTGTTTGTAAGATTTTCAAGAGATTGAATTCATTTATTCATTCCACTATCAAATCTTTAAAGATGTAATTTTTTAAAAAGCAAAATTTTTAAATTTAAAGAAATTTAAATAACAAGAAATTTGTTAACTCCACTTTTAATAAATCTTAGTTTAAAATAAATATATACTAATATCAATAATTTATTAATAAAATTAAATGTGAAAATACCAAATTAATAACAAAATACCTCATTCTCATCAACTCATCAATGCAACCGACACCGAATAACATGATCACAATTCAACCTAATGTACTTTACAATAACTCGGAGTCACCCATATTAATTACTACCTTAATAAAAAATTACGAAGGATTATTTTACCCATCACATTTTAATTTTTAACCAACAGGACCATCACAATTCAACCAACATACCTTACAACCTCAATAAAAAATTATGAAAGATTATTTTACCCATCACATTTTAATTTTTAACCAACAGGGCCATCACAATTCAACCAACATATCTTGACCAGAGGAAGGGAGTTACCCATACTAATTACTAAAACCGTAAAAATTTATGAAGAGTTATTAAAGCTAGCGTGACTTATTCGTGTGGCGTCTCTCGAGTTTATAACCAATTAAACCAACATTCTTTACAAGAGAACAGAGTTACCCACGCTAATTACTAAATCTACAGAAAATAATGGAAGATTATTAAAGATACCGTCAAAACCTTTTGATCATTTGTATTCTTGTTAGAGGTCAGCTGTCAAATTCATAACCCGCCTTTGATCATTTTTATTCTGGTCACTTTACACCGACCTAATTTATAACCTGAATGTTGATAACATTTATTGTGGTCACATTTTCTGAAAGATTATTAAAGATAGCGTCAAAACCTTTTGAACATTTTTATCATTGTCAGAGGTCAGCTGTCAAATTCATGTCACATTTTATGAAAGATTATTAAAGCTAGCGTCAAAACCTTTTGATCATTTTTATTCTTGTAGGTCAGCTGTCAAATTCATAACCCGCCTTTGATCATTATTATTGTGGTCACTTTACACCGACCAAATCTATAACTTGAATGTTGATAACTTTTATTTTTGTTACATTTCACTAACGAAATTATAACTTGAATGAAATAATTGAATTAGAAATACTCCGTTCATTAGAAGCAGGGAGCAAGAAAATGTGTGTATTGAAGAACTCGTGACCTATTGTGTAATACAATACCACTTGTTAGGAATTACTATTTCAGTTAAACCAAAATCCATAGGAAGACAATACCACTTGTTAGGAATTACTATTTCAGTTAAACCAAAATCCATAGGTGTTAACATTGCCGGAGATCCACTAAAAACTGTTAGTCCGTATGGCAAAACACAAAAGCTTTAGTTTATCCCATGTCAAACATCTCAATCATAGTAATTCACTGTATATGTTATCTTATTCATTGGCTGACCCCTCCAAATTTAATGTTTATCAGTTCACCATATAAATAATTAAAGGATGCGTAGAGCCCCATGATGCTTTGGGTTGAGTAATTGTGCATGGAAACTGGAATTCCATTACTGTGTAATTGTTTGATTTACCTTTTATTGAACGTTAGATATAGCCTATTAATTCATCGTTGCCCACACTGTTGGTTGACTAAGGCTATGGGTGAAAACCCTATTAAACACTGGGATTTCTCTTACAGCTATGTGCTCTGGGGCGGCCTTTGGCAAGCTGCTAGCCAACTGCTTTTGGTCGGTTTGGTTGAATGCAATATTGCTTGAAAGCCGAACCTTTAGTATTGAAATTGCAGGTTGTAATGACCGCGGAAAATTTATAAATAATTTTTCTGTTGTTACCACCGTGAGTAAAACATTGAACAAGGATTATTATTTTTTTTTAAAAAAGTATTATAAATATTATTAATTCATAATTGAGCATGGATTGAATAAATCAAATAGGATAACTTCTCATGGGGAAGTTGTTTTCTTTTCTTGATGAATTAAAGAAAACAGTTGCCAAAGGGAGGGAACAAAAGAAAACCCTAACTGTTTTTTCCTTTCTTCCATAGTAAAGATGGGAGGAGGAAAAAGGAACCAGGCTGTTGAGGGAGAAGGTAAAGAGAAAGGAATCCTGCTAAGTCTAGTGAGGACCAGATAGCAAGGGCACAGAGGTGCACCAAGTTTGCAGGTAGTGGTCTGGCAAATAAGCTTGGGGGGGAGATTCGGTCTTGCAGACAGGTCTCGTGGACGGGAGGAAAGACAAGCCAGAAACCAGTTTCTCGAACTCTAGAGAAGTGGGAAAACTGTACGTATAGAGGTACAGGTAAGTATATTGTTTTGTTATCAGACATATAGCTAGATTACCTCGATTGAGGGTTCTGTTATAAGAAAATTTGGTTACAATCTGTAAGAGATTTTTTCTCTGGAAACCTGTTTTGTAATAACGTTGGGTCATTTAAATGAATTCAGAGTAGGAGGTGCCTTAGGATTAAAGTGGTTGCAGGTATCTGTTAGGACACCCGCGGCCTCTTAGATCCAATAGCAGAACCTTGGAGTAACCAGAGGGTTTATAAAAAGAAAAAAAGAATTAATCATTGGTCTGTACCACCATTAAATCGGAAACAGTAGTAAAGGGTTTATAAAAAGAAAAAAAAGAATTAATCATTGGTCTGTACCATCATTAAATCGGAAACAGTAGTAAATTTGAGTAGAGTTGAACATAAAGTAAGAGCGAAGACTGCAATTTATAAAAGAAATTTAAACTCAGTAATTATAATTGAGTACAGTAAATTCCTGCTCTGTAACTTATGGTAAAGCAGAAGAGTTTATTTTAAACTGTATAGAAATCTCATTATGGCTAAACCATTACAACATATAAATGTCAAGCAATAACAATAGGCAAATTACAGTGTAATACCTGTAGAACAATATAAAAATAGAACGAAGACAGTCGGAATTTCATCAGGTATTCCAACACCCTAATAAATCCATCATTGAACATTTCCAAACACGACATTCGCATATATGAACATCCATTGTATTAGACTCTTAACTATGAAAGAGAATACAAACTTGGAGATCATACAAACCCCTTAACAGGCATAGCCGCGTGCTTACAACCTCCGGTATGAACATATATACATTGGAGTAATAAAAATAGAAATGCTGACAAGACTCACCATTGTTCGGACTCATAACTTAACCCAAAAATTTCAGAGCGCTTGCATGCGCATAAATTCATATAACAAGAATCTTTTAACATATCGGATAGAGCATTAGTGGAAAATAGACATGTAAATTACCAGAGCAAACTCATACGATGTTTATAAAACAAAAGATAAATTATGCCGAGGCCTGTCAAGCCAAGGCCGCCGAGAAATCAACAGATTCAGAAATCCGTTAACCCATATCGAAATAGAGAACACAAGAATGAAAAAAGCGGTATAAATATATTTATACAGTTACCATATTCCAAGAGCACGCAGCTGGTTAAACCAAAAGTTTAAAGCATTCAACGAAACCCCTTTTAATATATAACAGAGAAACCATACACGCCTATGTCCGTGTGTCAATGTTAACAGTACACAATATTACATCCTAAATAACCAGGAACTGATAGTTCTTAAACAAGACATGAACGATACATTTATATAAATTCATAAGGATCAATGCCTCATGGAGGGGCAACTATAGATCTCCCTCTCAGCAGAGGAGATGATACAGGCGAAACCATTTCTTCAAAACAAAGGATTCAATGATCAACCTGACAAAGAATGAGCATGTATTCATCCATTGGAACCAGCACCCTATCCATCAACATTTCTGGTACAGAAAGAGTTGGGAGAAACATACTCGGGAAAGGGTAATCCTTATATCTGGCGGAATTGCTGGCTCTCCACAACCGTGGTGTAGAATCGCCCAAGTTCTGCACAGTTCACACAAGTGGAATAAATTAGGAACCATTATGTCAACTTAACCCCAACACCGGATCCATTCGAGGGTGACAGCAAAAGAATGGCATAGGAGAATACCTGGTTCGCTAAGATTAGGCGGCGTTCGACTCGCCTTCAACCAAAGAACGCGAACAAAACCCTGGTGCGAAACTGTAAGTAGAGGAACCCTCTGGAAGCCAAACCCGCGCAACAAATGAGGTCTAAAACCCTGGAGAGTTCCATGTAAAATCACTGGAAGGATTTCTGATCGTTCGATGGAGGGAAAGGGATTACCTCCGTCGATCTAATCCGGAATCCTGAGACACCCAGTACCTCACCTGCAACATTTATGTCAACAGCTACCGCCAAGGGAAATATCTGGCTAGAGTAGAGCAAATCACGAGGAGAGGTCCAGCTGTTCAACTCTCGGCGAGTTGACATTTAATAGAGTTGAAAACGAACTGCTGTCGTACCACCAGCGCAAAGCCATATGGTACGCGAAATCCAAATGTTTGACAGTAGTAAGATTATAAGGTTGGCTGAAAGGTATATAAATATTACAACGAATAGTTGGATAGTAATTGTAACGTTTACCAATCAATGCATAAATATTATTTATTTTTTACAATATTTCTATGTATTTACACACGCGGATGGGGGTTGTGACATGTGGTATCAGAGCCCAGTTACAGAACTGAGGCCTCTGGGCAAGATAGAATTGGCATGTAGAGGTACTATCTATAATAAAAATATATTTACCTGTATAGTTACTGGTTAGTGTGCTATTCTCCTCTCACTGTGTCATTAAATTTTATGATCAAGTACAGGACCAGGAATTCAAGGAATTGCAACATGAGGAGGACAGATAGTACATCTCGCAGATATGCAATGGGACAAGGAGCACATGGTCCCGAAAATAACCCTGAATTATGGGTACAGCTCGGGGAAGAAACCAGAAATAAAAACCAGGTGATTCTGGAAACAGTGCAGGAGCTGAAGAATGAAATGGCTCAGTTACGAGAAGACAACGCACGATTAACGATGGAACAAGAAAGAATTTTAAAAAGTCTGTCTAATAGACAGAACCAACCACCAGTTAATCCTAGTACGGAACAACAGGGAATATTGGAAGAACAGAACCATCATATGTCCCCTGAAAGATCAGAAGAATAGGAGGAACATTCTGATAATGTGTTTGAACAACAAACCTCAAAAAGGCAAAGGGTGGAGTTGCAAGGGGAGCTTCGTAAGATTGAACCACCGCACTTTGACGGGGAACAAGAAGAAGTAGTTGAAGCATGGTTAATCAATATGAACAAGTATTTTCAGTTGTACGAGTATGACCATAACCTTAAGGCACATTTAGCTATTTTTCAGCTACAGGGAAAAGCTACCCTATGGTGGGAGGAAGTTAAGATCGTAAAAGGAGTAACCGAGCAGACTATTACTTGGGAAAATTCCCAAAGGTATTTTAAGGAGAGATATTTGACCGAGCGCTTCTATGATGAAAAGGCAAGAGAATTCCACGATTTGCGGTTGGGGCAGCAGACCATGGACGAATTTATTACCCGTTTTACTTCCTTGCTCCGCTATGTGCCATATATAAGGGAGGAAAAGTGCAACAATTTGTTAGCATCTTGCCATCATATATGCGGGAGAGGATTGAGTTTGACAATCCAAAGTCAATGGACGTGGCAATTCGTAAAGCCAGAATCTGTTATCAACAAAGTAAGCAAAAATGGGAAGCTGCTGGCAGAAAACGGAATGAGAAAAAGAGTTTTAAGTCAATCGGAAGCAACAAAGGAAATCGCAGTGGCGGAAGAAAGGGGAATGGCAACGGACCAAACAGCAGAATTACATCAAGAACTGCATCTAAATTCAAGACAGCAAATGAATCCAGGGTCAGCGAGCAGCATCCAAGACTGGACAGCGAAGGGACAGCAAGGCCCCCGGTGCAGTGCTGGGGCTGTGGAGGGCCACACTACGTCAAAAACTGTCCACAGCGTAAGGGAAATGAACAACTATCCCAAATTCATGAAGCCTCAATGGTTGGCGAGGTTGGACGTAGCGTGGCAAGGATTAATGCAGCTCTGGATGATCGACAGGCGGAATATCAGCCAACCATGGTCGAATTTGAAGGTAAAATCTCAGACCTTACCATAGTTGTTTTAATTGACCCAGGGGCTACACTAAGTCATGTGAGTCCAAAGATAGTGGAGCGTTGTAATTTACAGCCTGTTAAATTCAAAAACCCATGGCTAGTACAATTAGCTACAGGGGCCAAGAGGCGAGTAATGGCAAAAATCAATGACTATTCTTTCACGATAGCTGGACAGCCGGTAATGGCTGATTTAAATGTGCTCCCCCTTGGTTCATATGACATTTTGATCGGAATGGACTGGTTGGAAAGGCACTGGTCGTTAGTTGACTACAAAACCAAGATTATTTATTATAGAGATCAGCACGGAGTTAGAAAGGAAATGCAGGGAATTAAGCGACCCGTGCAGGTCCGACCAATAACCGCAACCCAACTAGAAAAATGTATCCGAAAACGGTGTCAGATTTATGCTATTCAAGTGGGTTATGCTGATTCTAAGGATAAAACAGCAACATTGGATAGTATCCTTGTAATACGAGAGTTTGCAGATGTATTTCCGGAAGAGATTCCCGGATTACCACCAAAAAGGAATATAGACTTTACCATTGAGTTGGTATCGGGCGCAGCCCCAGTGTCACGAGCACCCTACAGAATGAGTGTGCCTGAATTAACAGAATTTAAAATGCAGTTGCAAGAATTACTAGATAAAAACTATATTCGGCCCAGCGTGTCTCCATGGGGGGCCCCGGTATTATTTGTTAAGAAAAAAGACGGAATCCTGCGGATGTGCATTGATTACCGTCAGCTGAATAAGCTGACCATCAAAAAAAAATATCCTTTACCTCGGATTGACGAACTGTTTGACCAAGTGAAAGGTGCAACGATGTTCTCTAAGATTGATCTGCGATCAGGTTACCATCAGATCTGAATTAAAAAGGAAGATATTGCTAAAACCACTTTTAGAACAAGGTATGGTCATTATGAATTCGTGGTCTTACCTTTCGGGCTAACTAACGCCCCTGCAACTTTCATGTGTTTGATGAACATCATTTTTCATCGATATCTGGATCGATTCATACTGATATTTATCGACGATATATTAATATATTCCCGCACCATAGAGGAGCACCAGGAACATCTCAGAATGGTGCTACAGACCCTTCGAGAACATCAGTTATACGCCAAGTTTAGTAAATCTGATTTCTTCAAGGAAGAAATCCATTACTTGGGTCACATAGTTACAAGGGATGGGATTGCAGTGGACCCAGAAAAGATAAAGGCCATAATGGAGTGGCCCATACCAAAGGATGTAGCAGATATCCGGTCCTTCATGGGATTAACCGGGTATTATAGACGATTTGTGGAAGGCTTCTCCAAAGTGGCTTTCGCCATCACTTCCTTGCAGAAAAAGGGGAGAGCATTCCAATGGACCCCAAACTGCCAGAAAATCTTTGAGCAGTTGAAACATCTGCTCACCACAGCGCCCATTTTGAGTATAGATGATCCTGATAAGGACTATGTGGTATGCACCGACGCAAGCAAAGAAGGATTGGAAGGTGTATTAAAGCAAGAAAGTAATGTGATTGCATATGAGTCTCGAAAGTTAAAAGAGCACGAGCATAAATACTCTGCTTACGGTTTGGAATTGGCTGCCATCGTACATGCCTTAAAAATGTGGCGGCATTATCTTATGGGCAGGAAATTTCTATTGCTAATCGACCACCACAGTCTGACCAATTATTTTAGCCAGCCCACTTTAAATGCTAGGCAAGCAGGGTGGATGGACTTCTTAAGCGGCTTTGATTTTGACATTAAACATTTGCAGGGAAAGGAAAACCGAGTGGTAGATGCCTTAAGTCGGAAGGTACAAAATTTGTACGAAATTTCCATAAGTGGATGGAAAAGTCCTTTTTGGGAAATGATAAGGAAAACAGCAGAACAAGATGCTGAATATCAACAAATAAAACAACAATTACAGCAGTCCACCAGCGAGAAAAGTAAGCAAGGATATGAGTTGTATGATGCAGGAATGATGTACTACGAGAAAAGATTATATGTACCAAACCAAAACAGTATTAAAAATATGATATTGGATGAATTCCACATTAGCCATTATGTGGGTCACCCAGGTTACCAGAAAATGATTACTGCAATTCGGAAAGATTACTTTTGGCCGGGGATGAAGAAGAACGTGGCTGAGTATTTGGCACGGTGCTTAGAATGCCAACAAATCAAAGCAGAACATCAGCACCCAGCAGGATTATTGCAACCATTACCTATTCCGGAATGGAAATGAGAAACCATTTCCATGGATTTTATCACTAGATTTCCTAAGACAAAGAGGAACAATGATTCCATTATGGTGGTTGTAGACAAGTTGAGTAAAGCTGCACACTTTATACCTGTGCAATCCACGTATAAGGCTGCACAAATCGCTCATATCTTTATGCAGAATGTGTTCAAATTACATGGGCTTCCGAAGACAATAATTTCAGATCGTGATGTGAAATTTACATCAGCCTTTTGGAGAACGTTATTTGCTGAATTGGGAACTCAACTGAACTTTAGCACTGCATATCATCCTCAAACCGACAGACAGACAGAACGAGTAAACCAATTGGTAGAGGATATGTTAAGGGCTTATGTAATGCAACAACCTATGCTGTGGGAGGAATACTTACACTTGGTGGAATTTGCGTATAATAATGGGTATCATACCTCGACGCAAATGAGTCCTTTTGAGATTCTGTATGGTCGGAAATGCCGCACACCTTCAAGCTGGGGCGGACCCGAAGATAGACTGAGTTTAGGACCTGACATGCTTAAGGAAATGGAGGATATGGTGAAAAGGGTATGCGCTAATTTGAAAGCTGCTCAAGACAGACAGAAAAATTTTGCTGACCGCAAAAGAAGATTCAAGGAATACCAAGTTGGAGACCATGTTTATATCAGGATTCAAGCCAAAAAGAGTACCTTGCAATGGAGAGGGTGTGCCAAATTAGCACCCCAATACTGTGGACCATTCCAATTCTTGGCAAGGATCGGACCAGTGGCGTACCAAATCGCCTTGCCAAGTCACATTCGGGTTCACAATGTTTTCCATGTTTTCGTATTAAAAAAATATGTCTATGACCCTAGACATGTGATCAAATGACAGGATATTCAGGTGGGAATTGTTGATTACAATGAACCTGACAAAAGAATTTAATAAAAAAAAAAACTAACTTAGAACGTTGCATGTGGCAGGTCGAGCCGGAAGGAGAGGTCCTGGTCGAGCCACTGAGCATCCTCGACCGAAGAGAAGTACAGCTGCGGAGACGAGCTATTACCCAAGTTAAAGTGCAGTGGCGACATTATGGGCCTGAGGAGGCCACTTGGGAAGATGAAGCATTGATGAAAAGGACCTATCCAGGGCTGTTTATGGCTAAGAGACATCGAGACGATGCCCAATCTCAGGGGGAGGAGATGTAATGACCCCAGAAAATTTATAAATAATTTTTCTGTTGTTACCATCGTGGGTAAAACATTGAACAAGGATTATTTTTTTTTTTTTAAGTAATTATAAATATTATTAATTCAGAATTCAGCATGGATTGAATAAATCAAATATGATAACTTCTCATGGGGAAGTTGTTTTCTTTTCTTGATGAATTAAAGAAAACAGTTGCCAATAGGAGGGAACAAAGGAAAACCCTCACTGTTTTTTCCTTTCTTCCATAGTAAAGATGGGAGGAGGAAAAAGGAACCGAGCTGTTGAGGAACAGACGGGAGAAGGCAAAGAGAAAGGAATCATGCTAAGTCTGTTGAGGACCAGATAGCATGGGCACAGAGGTGCACCAAATTTGTTGAAGGCAGTGGTTTGGCAAATAAGCTTGGGGGGAGATTCGGTCTTGCAGACGGGTCTCGTGGACGGGAGGAAAGACAAGGCAGAAACCAGTTTCCTGAATTCTGGAGAAGTGGGAAAACTGTACATATAGAGGTGCAGGTAAGTATATTGTTTTGTTATCAGACATATAGTTAGATTACCTCGATTGAGGGTTCTGTTATAAGAAAATTTGGTTACAATCTGTAAGAGATTTTTTCTCTGGAAATGTTGTTCTGTAATAACGTTGGGTCATTTAAATGAACTCAGAGTAGGAGGTGCCTTAGGATTAAAGTGGTTGCAGATATCTGTTAATTCACCCGTGGCCTCTTAAATCCAGTAGCAGAACCTTGGAGTAAACCGGAGGGTTTATAAAAAGAAGAAAAGAATTAATCATTGGTCTGTACCATCATTAAATTGGAAACAATAGTAAATTTGAGTAGAGATGAACATAAAGTAAGAGCGAAGACTGAAATTTATAAAAGCAATTTAAACTCAGTAATTATAATTGAGTACAGTAAATTCCTGCTCTGTAACTTATGGTAAAGCAGAAGAGTTTATTTTAAACTGTATAGAAATCTCATTATGGCTAAACCATTACAGCATATAAATGTCAAGCAACAGCAATAGGCAAATTATAGTGTAATACCTGTAGAACAATATAAAAATAGAACGAAGACAGTTGGAATTTCATCAGGTGTTCCAACGCCCTAATAAATCCATCATTGAACAGTTCCAAATGCGACATTCACATATATGAACATCCATTGTATTAGACTCTTAACTATGAAAGAGAATACAAACTTGGAGATCATACAAACCCCTTAACAGGCATAGCCGCGTGCTTACGACCTCCGGTATGAACATATATACATTGGAGTAATAAAAATAGAAATGCCGACAAGACTCACCATTGTTCGGACTCATAACTTAACCCATAAATTTCAGAGTGCTAGAATGCGCATAAATTCATATAACAAGAATCTTTTAACATATCGGATAGAGCATTAGTGGAAAATAGACATGTAAATTACCAGAGCAAACTCATACGATGTTTATAAAACAAGAGATAACTTATGCTGAGGCCTGTCAAGCCAAGGTCACCGAGAAATCAACAGACTCAGAAATCCATTAACCCATATCGAAACAGAGAACACGAGAATGAAACAAGCGGTATAAATATATTTATACAGTTAACATATTCCAAGAGCGCGCAGCTGGTTAAACCAAAAGTTTAAAGCATTCAACGAAACCCCTTTTAATATATAACAGAGAAACCATACATGGCTATGTCCATGTGTCAATGTTAACAGTACACAATATTACATCCTAAATAACCAGGAACTGATAGTTCTTAAACAAGACATGAACGATACATTTTTATAAATTCATAAGGATCTATGCCTCATGGAGCGACAACCATAGATAACCCTCTCAGTAGAGGAGATGATACACGTGAAACCATTTCTTCAAAACAGAGGATTCAATGATCAATCTGACAAAGAATGAGCAAGTATTCAGCCGTTGGAACCGACACCCTATCCATCAACATTTCTGGTACAGCAAGGGTTGGGAGAAACATACCCGGGAAAGGGTAATCCTTATACCTGGCGGAACTGCTAGCTCTCCACAACTGCGGCGTAGAATCGCCCAAGTTCTGCACAGTTCACACAAGTGGAATAAATTAGGAACCATTCTGTCAACTTAACCCCAACACTGGATCCATTCGAGGGTGACAGCAAAAGAATGGCGTAGGAGAATACCTGGTTCGTTGAGATTAGGCGGCGTTCGACTCGCCTTCAACCAAAGAATGTGAACAAAACCTTGTTGCAAAATTGTAAGCAGAGGAACCCTCTGGAAGCCAAACCCGCACAACAAATGAGGTCTAAAACCCTGGAGAGTTCCATGTAAAATCACCGAAACGATTTCTGATCATTCGATGGAGGGAAAGGGATTACCTCCGTCGATATAATCCGGAATCCCGAGACACCCAGTACCTCGCCTGCAACATTTATGTCAACAATTACCGCCAAGGGAAATATCTGGTTGGAGTAGAGAAAATCACGAGGAGAGGTCTAGCTGTTCAACTCTCGGCGAGTTGACATTTAATAGAGTTGAAAACGAACTGCTGTCGTACCACCAGCGCGAAGCCATATGGTACGGGAAATCCAAATGTTAGACAGTAGTAAGATTATAAGGTTGGCTGAAAGGTATATAAATATTACAACGAATAGTTGAATAATAATAGTAACGTTTACCAATCAATGCATAAATATTATTTATTTTTTACAATATTTCTATGTATTTACACACGCGAATGGGGCTTGTGACATAGGTACAATTAATGTTGAAGAGATTTTAACACATGAGTATTGAGATTGCCAGGGACAGTGAGCATTGAAGGGATTTCAAGTATTAAGCAGAGTTAATTTCCCTTGGCTACGACGTTTTAGTTGAAAGGTTTGAGGTATTACTCATAGTTAATTCAATTATTAATCAACATTCTCCTTGGCTATGGTGTTGAAAATGTGAACGGAGCAGTTGACATTTGAGCATTTCTCAAATGGACACGAACTCTTAACACCTGCTTGACAGATTTATGTATATCATTGACACCTTCATTTGTGTGAATGGCTAGATGTTTTGTGCTGTCATCGGGGAGAGAAATATATTGTAGAAGCCACATTTTAACTAATTGGGAGAGAAATATATTGCAGAAGCCACATTTTAACTAATTGTCAATGGTCATGTTTACAAACATATAATTTTAGGGTTAGGGGTTAATATTAGTGGATGGATTAAATTTTCATGTAAAACCAAACTAATTTTTTATTTAAAAAAATAAAAATAAAAATTATTTATATTAATCAAAAATTTATTGTACCCGAAATTAATAGATTTATATCACACAACATTTTACAATTTACATAATACGTAAATATTTGAAAACTAACCAAAATTTCTACACTTTAAAACCAACATCAATGCCTAAATTGTACGAGTTTAGAACCAATTGGTCTGTTGTATTGGACAAAGATTCTTGTGTAATGAGTGATGGGTTAGCACATTTGAATTGCTGATAGAGTTACATTTAGCTGACTGGTGTTATTAGACAGGTCGGCTTGAACTTTTCGAATAAACAAAGTTTGGAAATTTAGTTCGCATTGGTTTGGTTACAACAGGGAAATTTAACCTGTTGGAATATTAATGCCAACCACGTCCAGCATGCTTGCCTAGTCAACCACGCCATGGTTGCAATTTTTTTTGAAGGCATAAGTTCAAAGAGAGCGGACTATTCCGTAACACATCACAAAATTTAAGGAATTTGATGAAGTTTATTAAATAGATATGGGCAAACATTAATTCTGTGATTGTTCCTCACACTTCACAACACCTGCAAGTTTAAAAAATCATTTATTATGTAAAATCGACCATGTTGGGTATTAAATATTTTATGTGTCACGTAATTAATGTCAAATTCATATGTTAGGATAAATATGCAAGTAAAAATCATTTGTAATGTTGAGCATGTTGGCCAAGTTAGGTAGCCACAGTATGTGAGGTAGTGAGGAATTCGTATGTTAGGATAAATATGCAAGTAAAAATCATCTGTAATGTTGAGCATGTTGGCCAAGTTAGGTAGCCAAAGTATGTGAGGCAGTGAGGAGAAAATCATGGAGGAAATATTGGTGGGTGCCTCAAAACAAGTTTTAGAGAGTTTAAGTTTACTCGGAAACCCTGTGATGTGTAAATTGCAGTAAGTTTGTTGTGTTTTTCACTTGGAGATACAACCTCCATTTATCAAGCAAATGAAATTTCTTTATGATTTGACATATAATATAAAGTGTTGTGAGTTGCTTTATTGTTTTAATTTTACATAGTTTTACTATGTTTTAACGTGAATGAAATTTGTGTTTTTAATCAAGTCCCTGTGCAGTTCCGATATCCTCGCCGCAACCTAAGATTTACCTTTCCGCAACTGAATTTGACCTTTCCTACTTTGGGGCAACCGATTTCTAAATTTCTCTAGCCCCATAAAATTATTTTTCCAACATAGTGTCAGAGTGGGTTAAATATTGTTAGTGTAAAAACAGTGGTTTTTACTAGCAATTTAAAATTGTTTTGAGGGCAGATTGTTTTTTCCTTTGGAGCAAATTTACCAGCAAATAGAAAGTTTTATTTATAATAAGAAATGGAAACATCAAGCACAAGGTTGACTTATCCTCAGATACTTCAATTTGATGGAAAAAATTATGATTATTGGGCTATTGCAATGAAGGCCCTATTCTCATCTTAAGACATTTGGGATTTGGTGGAGAATGGTTTTCAAGAACCAACCAGCACATGCAGCACCATACAATAGCTTATCTCAACACGGAAAATATTTTTTAAGGGACAACAAAAAGAAGGATTCAAAAGCCCTGTTTTATATTTTACAAGAAGTTCATGAAAGTATTTTCCCAATGGTTACACTAGCAATGAAGTCCCAGCAAGCATGGGACACCCTCGAGACAGCCTACCAAGGCATGGCAAAAGTCAGGACAACAAGAATACAAATGTTGAGAAGAGATTTTGAAACACTTTGTATGAAAGAGTGTGAGAATGTAGACTCGTTTTTTACACATGTAATTGGGTTGGTTACTCAAATCAGGTCTCGTGGTGAAACACTTGAAGAAAGAAGAATAGTTGAGAAAGTTTTAAGAAGTTTGCTAGCAAGGTTTGATGACATTGTTGTGGCCATGGAAGAGACAAAGGATCTCTCATAGTTCTCAGTGGATGAGCTTCATGCATCACTAATTTCTCATGAACATAGATTGAATAGAGCAACAAGCTCCTCATTGGATCATGCCTTCAAGACACAATTTTCCTTTGGTCATGGTCTAGGCAGAGCAAGATCATATACTAGAGGAAGAGGAAGAAGCCCATACAGAGATGGAAGAAGTAGCTCTTCAAGTTCAAGTGGAAGGCAAAGCAATCAAAATCCAAGTCAAAGCCAAGCCAAAATCAAGCATAAGGCAAGAGGTATGATAAATCTCCAGTTCAATGTCATTACTGTAAGAAGTATGGTCATTATGCAAATGAATGTAGAAAGAAGCAATATCACATTAGTAACAAACCAAGTGTAAATTTCACAAGAGAAAATTAGAACCATGATAACATGTTTTTAGCTTGTAATGTAGCACAAGAAAAACATAGTGATATACGGTATCTAGATTCAGGGTGTAGCAACCACATGTCATGGAACATAGAAATGTTTTCCAATCTAAATGAAAGTGTGAAATTTGAAGTGACATTAGGGACTAATAGCAAAGTCTCTGTCATGGGAAAATGAAGAGTTAATATCCTAACAAAGAGGGGGGAGAAGAAGTACATGTCATATGTTTACTTTGTCCCAGGCTTGAAACATAACCTCATAAGCATTGGACAGCTCATGCAAAAGGGCGACAATGTCTTTTTTAAGAATGATGTATGCACAATTTTGGATAGGCCTCCAAGAAACCAATTGATGGCAAAGGTTCAGATGAAAAACAATAGAATTCTTCCCCTAAAATTAAGATTAGATTTGAAGGAAGAAGGTGCACAAGTATAATTATCAATGAACTCGCAAGAGAATGGAAGAAAAGATGCAGTTGTCACACAAGTGAACTATCAATAAGAGGTCAAAGATGATAACTGGTTATGGAATTTGAGATTTGGACATCTCAACTTTGGAGGTTTGAATTTGCTGCATAGGAAAGGCATGGTGAAGGGCGTTCCACTCATAGAAAAAATAGACAATGTATGTGAAGGATGTATCTTAGGCAAGCTACATAGAGAGACATTTCCAGCAAGAAAGTCAATAAGGGAAAGGCGCCTTTGGCGATTGCCCACTCAGATTTATATGAACCAATGTAGACACCATCAATTGGTGGCAGCCACTATGTATTGATATTCATAGATGACTATACAAAGAAGACATGGGTATATCTCCTAAAACAGAAAAGTGAAGTGTTTGAGCACTTTCGCCAATTCAATGCTCTTGTTGAGAAGCAAAGCAGACACTACATCAAAGTCCTCAAGACTGACAAAGGTGGCGAATACATCTCAAATGACTTCCTTCGATTTTCAAAGGAACATGGAATTCAGAAGCAATTTACAACAAGATATACACCTCACCAAAATGGTGTGGAGGAAAGGAAGAATAGAACCATTATGGAAATGGAAAGGAGTATGTTGAAGTCAAAGAATTTGCTATATGATTATAAGGCTGAAGTTGTCACTTGTCCAACATATATCTTGAATAAATGTCTAACCAAAAGCATCCAGAACATAGTTCTTGAAGAGGCATGGAGTGGAAGAAAGCATAGTGTTACTCACATGAGAGTCTTTGGTTCTGTGGAATACGCACATGTCCCGGATGAGTTGAGGAAGATGTTGGACAACAAGGGGGAGAAATGTATATTTGTCAGATATAGTGATGAATCCAAGGCATAGAATCTCTACAATCCATCAACCAAGAAAGTTATAACCAATAGAGATGTACATTTCATAGAAGAGGAAGCATGGGATGGAATTTTAGAGAAGACAGCCAATGTGAAAGCATATATACTGCATGAGGACAAAGAAGAATTAACAACAAGAAGTAATTCCTCAAGAGTGACTCCCTCTACTCTTATTCAAGCGCAACAAAGCATGCAACAAGGAACACCACCAAAAAATATTAAGACAGTGTCGCGCAGTCAAGCAAGTGCTTCTCCAAACATGCCGCAAAGCGCAAGGCCAAGTGACATATCAAGCCCATCTTCAACCAGCATAAAAAGACCAAAATTCAGAAATTTGAATAAAATATATGAGAAAGATGAATTTAATAGCAACGTTGGCATGAATTCATTATTTTCTTTGTTGTCATGTAAATGGCCCAATTAATAACAAATACCTCATTCTAATCACCTCATCAATGCAACCGACACCAAATAAAATGATCACAATTCAACCTAATGTGCTTTACAATAAAACGGAGTCACCCATATTAATTATTACCTCAATAAAAAATTATGAAAGATTATTTTACCCATCACATTTTAACTTCTAACCAACAGGGCCATCACAATTCAACCAACCTACCTTACAACCCCAATAAAAAATTATGAAAGATTATTTTACCCATCACATTTTAATTTTTAACCAACAGGGCCGTCACAATTCAACCAACATACCTTACAAGAGGAAGGGAGTTACCCATATTAATTACTAAATCCGTAAAAATTTATGAAAGAGTATTAAAGCTAGCCTCACTTATTCATGTGGCTTCTCTCGAGTTTATAACCAATTAAACCAACATTCTTTACAAGAGAACGGGGTTACCCATGCTAATTACTAAATCTACAAAAGATAATGATATTCATGCGGCGTCTCTCGAGTTTATAACCAATTAAACCAACATTCTTTACAAGAGAACAGAGTTACCCATGCTAATTACTAAATCTACAAAAGATAATGAAAGATTATTAAAGATAGCGTCAAAACCTTTTGATCATTTGTATTCTTGTGAGACGTCAGCTGTCAAATTCATGACCCGCCTTTGATCATTTTTATTCTGGCCACTTTACACCGACCTAAGTTATAACTTGAGTGTCGATAACTTTTATTGTGGTCACATTTTATGAAAGATTATTAAAGCTAGCGTCAAAACCTTTTGATCATTTTCATTCTTATCAGAGGTCAGCTGTCAAATTCATGTCAAATTTTATGAAAAATTATTAGCGCTAGCGTCAAAACCTTTTGATCATTTTTATTCTGGTAGGTCACGTCTCGTCAAATTCATGTCACATTTTATGAAAAATTTTAAAGCTAGCGTCAAAACCTTTTGATCATTTTTATTCTTGTAGGTCAGGTGTCAAATTCATAACCCGCCTTTGATCATTATTATTCTGGTCACTTTACACCGACCAAATTTATAACCTGAATGTTGATAACTTTTATTTTTGTTACATTTCACTAACGAATTTACAACTTGAATGTAATAATTGAATTAGAAATACTCCGTTCATTAGAAGCAGGGAGCAAGAAAATGAACCTCAAGGCATTTTTTCTTGGCAAACGAAAACGAATTTTAGTTTATGTGGCGGGCATGACATCCGGATTCTAAGGGAATAAGGAAGCCCCTGAAGCCAATTGTCTGTTGTCACACTCAGAGACACCATCTGCATAGGCACATGCACCGATAATTATCATTTTTCCTGGCGCTTTCTATGCTTTTATTTTGTTGACTTTTAACACTCGATGAAACAACATTGGGAGAAGCAACAGTGGAGGGAGAAGAAGGAGATGCCGAAAGATGGCGACCAAGAAATCCTATCGCAAGTCTCACCTCGATATTCGGATTCCGGTAAAGAATTATAGAGAATAATAGCCATAATATTCCTATATTATTGATGTTTTGGAGTTCTTGTCCATAAAAACGAAAGATTTGAGTTTTTTTTTTTTTTTTTTAAGTTCTGAGATCAGATTTGTGCATAAAACGCTTAAAGGAAGATTAATCTAAGGCTTTTTCTGCATTTTTGAACTGCGAGCGGATGGGTTAAACTTTGGCTACCATGCGAAGAGTTTATTTGGGTTTCTGTTGTGTCTGATTTTTTATGCTTGCAAGGGCAGGTGTGGAGTCCGGAGAGACTCCATAATAGTCTTGATGTATCAGAAAATATGAAGCACGAAGTTGCACTGCTATTTAAAAACAACTCTATTAATGAGGAGTTGCACTGCTATTTAAAAACAACTCTATGAATGAGGTAAGTGCACTTGACCACATAGTTTTCTGCGGGGAACAAAGGTAAAAATTTGATGGATATTGGTTTTCTTGAAGCTTTGATTTTGATTTGGATAAGTTTAAACTATACCATTTATGAGTATAAAACCAAAAAAGGAAAAGGCGTTGTGGTGAGCGAAGCTAATTTGATATTTTAAAGATTAACAAAAATGGAAGTTAATTTTGGAAGGATACTTTTTGTGGATTAAGTTAGGGAGGATGAGAAAATAAACATGGAAGATAATTATGGAAGGATACGTTCTGTGGCTCAATTTATGGAGGACCATTATTGAAAGAATGAAGTAATTATGGATAAATTTACTTTCATTCATGGTTAAAAGTAAAAGTGCATAAATAATTTAGTTTTTTGAACATTTTTTTGGACAGAAAAATGGGAGTTAATTGTGTTTGAATTTTGATTTTTCCTTTTGACAAAACAAAAATGGAAGTTAATTTTGGAAGGATACGTTTTGTGGCTTAAGTTAGGGAGGATGAGAAAACAAAAATGGAAGTTAATTTTGCAAGGATACGTTTTGTGGCTCAAGTTAGGGAAGACAACTATTGAAAGAATGAAGTAATTATGGATAAATTCACTCTCATTCATGGTTAAAGGTAAAAGTGTATAAATAATTCATATTTCTCAATAAGTGCGATAAAATATTAAGTATGAACAATAAACAATTTTTTCTTTTTTCTTTGACAAAACAAAAATGGAAGTTAATTTTGGAAGAATATGTTTGTGGCTTAACTTAAGGAGGATAATTGATTGAAAGGGTGAAGTAATTATGGACAAATTTACTCACATTCATGGTTAAAGGTAAAAGTGCATAAATGATTTAATTTTCAGAACAAATGTGATAAAATATTGAGTATGACCAATATAGAAGATATTTCTATGGGATAATTTTGTTACTCAATGGAGATTGATTGTTGCTTTACCTATACATGAGATTTTGGCCAGAGAGTGTTATTTTTGAGAAGTAAATAATTTTTGGTGGTATATTTTAGCTCGCCAATTAGCTGAAGAGAGTGACAGTTGGGGAAGATAAGGTTTTTTCTACTTTGTATAAGGGCGTTTATTATCACTTTCCTCCCTCAACATTTTGAATATTGTACAAGGTGTTATTCGTCTTTTATTTGAATTTGTATCCTTAGTGGGTGCATGATCTATTAAACCCGACACCAGGTTAAACCATTGTAAATTCATTTGTATTGGGTGCATTTTTGCTGGTAGCCGACACCATGGAAAAATGGTCAAAGCTTTTGAACAATTTAATGTCATTGAATATTCATAATAGTGTCCAAATCAATAATGAAACCATATCTCACAGTAGAAGTTGTTTGCAAAATGCACAAGAGAAGATCGATTTTTTGCAACTCGAATTTCAATTCGAGAGAGATGAACTTCAATGAAAGTGTTTTGATTCTAAACTTGTCTTTGTTCTCAAATTTACTTCTAATCTTGATTCTCATCAACAGTCAAAGATTAATCATTTTTTTAAAGACATTTCAAGAGAAAATTTGCATGCAGTGGAAAGTCATGTTTAGGAAAATGTATGCCAGAGTCATTTGCATACAAATGTGAATTGTGTCATTACCAAAACTTTTATAAAATCATGGGAATAGATTACTAACAATAAACATAAAATTGGTTTGGGATACAACAAGGATATTCTGAATGTATCTTTACTCATTCCAGATTTTGCTAAACCAATATAATTTCCAAGCACTGGATTTCTAGATGGTGTTGTTCCAAAACAAGTTGATAGATGCCAATAGTATAATAGAGTCAGACATGTGAAAGATTAATGTTTTGATCTTTACTTGTCTGAGCATTGTGGAAAGTCAAATCATCATACAAATAGATATTCCAGAATGAAGACTACTGCATGAGAGAAGCTAAATTTTCAATAGATGGCTTCTTGGGATTGGACTAAAACATCCAAGAAGATTTACAGGTCATATCGAAGATTATATTTGAGAGTGATGACCGGCCTTGTAGTGATGAAGAATACTTCTCACCCTGTATTTGACAAGGGGGGAATTGTTGATGGTCTGCGACAAGTTCAAGTTCGAGATATCAAGCGAGCCTGAGTCAAGGTTGAGTTGATTGTGTTGATTGAGAACTTCTATATTTGGAATTGTTTGAGTAACTGTTGTGATAGTTCTAGAGTTTGTGATCACCCTGAAACCACATTTTTTGTTGTTTTGAGAACTTCTGCGAAGGTTCCAGAGTTGGAGTTGCCTGACACTGTGAGTTCTCCCATATTGGTTTGTGGTCATCTTTAAAAACAATTTCTTGAGAGACATTTGGTTCTTCGCTGAGATGCATTTTTGCATTTTCAACTCTCATTCTTGGAATTTGGTGCATCCATTCAGATTAAAGGGAGAATGTTAGACAACTAATCCTCATGGTTAATGATATGGTTAGTTTGGGTTGTTATTGGAGTCCAAAAAAACCCAAAAAATAATTCAATTGTTTCGTACCTATATTTGTATGTACATCGTGTACATAATTCCTTGAGATCGATTAATATACATTTGATTTTATTTCTAGTTTGTGTGTGATCTGATAATCACCCTATGAGTGACATCAGTTGAAGTTTTTATTAAACAAAAGGTATTACAGACTCATGTGCCAGTGTGTGTTCTGTGTTATTTAAGCAACGGGTCGATCAGAGTGCCAATACACAGACATTTAAATGGAAAGACAATAGAGAAATACAGTAAGCAACCACAAAGACACAAGCAATTTTAATAAAGAGTTCACCCTATTCTCCAGGGCTACGTCTCCGGTCCAGCTTTCAGTGGTGGCCTTGTTTGATTGGGTCTTAAAGGAGAGAGTTACAATGCAGGGACTCAATGGGAGTTCTCCTGAAGCAGGTTTGCTTGGCAGGGTGGTTTCTTGGATTCCCTAAGCCACTGGAGTACGAAAACTCTTCTTCTTCCTACCAACTCTGTGACCTTCTGGCCTACAGTGGCAGGAGCCAAATGTGATGCTCGATCTAGATAGATTTCTCTATGGGATGGCTTGAATCTACAAGCTCTGGTGCTCGATGATGCCATTGGTCAGGTCAGACGTTTGTCTCTTCCTTCTGTTGCTTTACTACCTTCTTCTCTGGTTTCTATCTCTCAGTGTTTAACTGTCCACCTTTGTCGTCTCTCGACTTTTCTCTGTGTATACTTCCACTTGACTCGACTGTCTCTGTTCATGGATTCTAGCCATTCGTCCGTGTGCCCATTCGGTTCCTCTTCGCCTCTGTCGATTCACCTTTTGCAGATGTGCTTGGAGTTCCCTGTTCGGTGTCATCATGAATGCTTAGGGAGTGGCCATGTGTCCCCATCTAAATAGTGTCAGCCTACTCGTCAGTTCGTTTCTTCAATTACGTCGTGGATGTGCTCTTCCTCCACCGTGGCAGTCAAACGGGCCTCAAATCTTTACAAATGTGGCTTAATCCTTCGTCGATTCCGCTTCCTCCATCGGGCACAATCTCAGCCGTCTGATCTGGATTCCCCAAATCCAACGTCATATGCCCATCCTGCAGGTTGACCTACTCAACCGATAACACGCGATCAACGACGATTTTCTCTCACGTTCGCCGCCACGTGTCAATCGTTGAGTGAAATCGCTCTGCTTTCTCCAAAATTCTTTACCTTTTGAGGTCACCCCGATCAATACCACCGATTTCTAGAGAGTGGGTCCCGCCTTGTATGATTAATGCTTTTTGCGTTTCCCACCCGCGGTTCTCTGGTTCGCCATGCATCCAAGTGCTTGGGCTTCCCCCATTTCGACCATGTTCGCCCAACGATGCGCGATTAACACTAGGTGGCTAATCGCACATCAAATATCACCTCCTTTCCCTGATTCAGGGCTCCCAGGGGCTACTTTGACCTCTTGCGCAGTCTTTATGGGCCTCGGTTAGCACGCTTTGACTGACATCCTCGTCATTCCATGTTGGCTGCCATTGCCACTGGTTCAAGGTGTTTTTTATCGTTGTTTTTGGAATTTTTATAGATTTGTCCCGACCTGATACAGTCATGGTTCTTTTCCAGTCTTTGATGGATCCAATTCGGATCACGACCTTTCCACTAAAAGAGCTTTTGGACCACCAAAAATTGGTTGTCAAGCATCGACTAAGTGAGGGTATTTCTTTCTCACTTGACCAATCTCAATCCACTTTGCACTGCTTGGCTTCGAACCTTCAAGCCCAATCGTGAGGTATTCCACTTGTCCACTGCGTGTTTTCCTTACCTTCCTATCCAGCATTGTGTCTTCTCATAATTCATTAAGATATTCAGGTGGTAGGTCATCAGCAAAAGATAATTGACTCTTCTCTTTAGAGTCCTCAATCATTGAAGGTTCAAAAAACCTCAAGCAATCGACATTTACGACTGAGTAGATGTGCATGTAAGCTGGTAGATTAATGCAAAAAGCATTTTCACCAATCTTCTCAAGTATCCTGAAGGGTCCATATCTGATAGGTTCTAGCTTTTTACTTTCACTTTGCATCCTGTCCTTGCTGATATATAGCCAGACTTGGTCTCCAACTTGAAAACTATGCTCCATCCGATGCTTATCGTGCCTAGCCTTGTACTTGGCCTGGCTCTTTTCCATTTGTTCCTGTACTACCTGGTGGATCTCCTAGATCTGTTCAATGAACCTAGTTGTCTTGTCCACATCACTATGTCTATCAACCATGATATATTTACCAAAGACAAAATCCAAAGGGGACCTTGGTATGAAACCAAAAAAGGTCTCAAAAGGATATCTCTGTGTAGAAGAGTGTTTGGCTCTATTGTAAGCATGCTGCACATAACACATGTGTTAATCACAAAGTTTTAGGTGTTTGCTGCAATATCCTCTCAGTAATTGGATCACCGTCCTATAAACTACTTCTGTCTGGCCATCTATTTGTGGATGAAAAGTTGTGCTTTTCTTTAATTTGGTGTCCATTAGTTCCCATAGACTTGACCAAAACTTCCCCACAAATCAAGTGTCTCGATCAAATACAATAGAAGTGGGTAATCCAAAATGAACCCATATATGTTCAAAGAACAATTTTATAGTTTGTTAAGCTATAATATATTTACTACAGGGTATCAAAATACAAATTTTGCTGAACCTATCCACAATAACATATAGATAATCATGACCTTTCCTAGATTTATGTAGTCTTCCAACAAAATCCATGGAAATGCTTTCCCAAGGGTGAGAAGGAACTGGCAATGGAGTGTACAAGCCTAGTTTTCTATTGCTAGGCTTGCCTTTTGCACACATAGCACATCCCTTTGCATATCTAGAAATTTTCTCTCATTCTTGGCCAATAGCAGAACCTTTCTAGCTGTGCAACTGTTTTACTTACCCCAAAGTGACCTGATACCAAAGAAGTGTGTGCTTCCCTAATTATCTTTACTCTCTCAATTTGTGGAATGCAGAGTTTCCCACAATGATATAAGAGTCAGTCCTTCATGTGATAGTCCAATTCTTCTATTCGTTTTCCTTGACTCAAAGTTGCATATACATCTTTAAACTCCATGTCCTGAGCATACAATTCTATGCAGCTTTCATACAGCAGAGAATTAGGCTTAAGTATGGTAGATGCATTTATAATGGGTCTATATAACATGTATGCAACCTTGTTATGTATGCCTTTTTTATATCTAATGACTAATTGAAACTGTTGTAGAAAACCCATCCATATGTAATGTCTTGATTACTGCAACTTAGTTTGGGAGTGTAGGTATTGAAGTGGCTGATGATCAGTATGTATTACCGTTTCTTTGCCCATTAAGTAATGTTTCCACTTTTTCACACTCTGAACTAATGCATACAATTCTTTATCATATGTAGGATAGTTAACTACTTTAGGATTAAAAGTCTCAAACGATAACATATGGGTTTACCGTGCTGTGTCAACACTGCTCCAATGGCATAGTCATTGGCATTAGTTCGGATCTCAAATGGTCTTTGTAGATCTGGTAGTGCTAGTATTGGTGTTGTACTAATCTTTTCTTTCAAGGTGTTGAAGGCTTTCTACTATTTGCCTCCCCACTCAAACACCTTGTTCAATCTTGTCAAGGCATGTAAGGGAGATGCAATTGAGGAAAAGTTAGAAATGAACTTCCTCCAATATTGTGCTGCTTCTAAGAAGCTTCTCACTTCTGTAGTAGACTTGGGTTTAGGCCAGTTCACAATGATTGCCACTTTAGAGGGATCTATTTTCAATTCACCTCCCCCTACTATATGACCCAAATAATTTAGAGAGATTTTTCCAAATTCACATTTGGAAAGTTTAACATAAAGTTTTTCTCTTTTCAAAACATCTAATGTCTGATTAACATGCCTTAAATGTTCTTCCCGCGTTTTACTAAATATCAGAATGTCATCGAGATACACAATAACAAAATCATCAAGAAAAGTTTTGAGTACATCATTCATTAATCTCATGAAAGTAGCAAGAGCATTAGTTAGGCCAAGAGGCATAACTAGTCATTCATAAAATCCCTACTTTGTTTTGCAAGCAGTCTTCCATGCATCTTGCTCTACAACTCTGACCTGATGGTATACATTATGCAAATCCAGCTTGGTGAAATAAACAACTTCCTTCAATTGATATAAAAGATCATCTATGCGAGGTAGGGGATAACGATTTTTGATTGTTATCTTGTTCAGTGATCGTTAGTTAATGCACATTCTCCACGAGCCATCTTTCTTTCTCACCAAAATGATCGCTGACCCACATGGTGATGTGCTAGGCCTGATGAACCCTTTCTCAAGCAACTCCTCCATCTGCTTCTTGATTTAAGCTTTCTCTAAAGCAGACAACCTTTTATACATATGGCTGCAATGATTGTTTCATCTCCTGAGTCTAACCCTAAATCTTTCTAAATAGCTGTAGCAGTCTTCTTCTTCTTGCCCTTGGACGTCTTAGGTGTCAGCTCTGGATGCAAAATCCAACAGTGCTCATCATCATGCTCATTCTTTTTACAATGAATGCACAAAGCTTTCCTTTTCTGTGTAGTTTTGGCCTTCCTTGCTTTCCACTTCTACTTTCTTTTGTCCTTGCTCTTGCTTACAGTGGGTTGGGATGGTCCCCCAACTTCTGGATTTCCATTCTTTCCTCTAGCTTCTAGAGGAGTAGCTTGTACAGATACCTCATCTATACTAGTGGGATTAAACATGAGGATGGTATGCCTCATGTAGTTGTGTAGACCACCAATGTACTTCAAAAGAGTTTCTGGTGAGTCTAATGAGATACCCAACACCAATGCTCTCTTTTTGAACTCTTGAGTATACCCTTGCACACTTTTCCCTTTCAACTACCAAAGAGTTTGCCAACTCATCATAGCTTGTTGCATGTAGGCAAATGGGTAGAACTACTTTTTGATTGCAACACCAAATTCACTCTAGAAAGAGATGGTCTTACCATGCTTCTTCATATCGGCTTGGGTTCTGCCTTCCCACCAAACCAAGGGAATGCCTCCTAGGTGTAGGCTTGCTAGCTAAATCTTACTCTTGTTCGAGTCTATGTTTTGTACCCTGCAATATACATCAATTTGTCTAATCCAATTGTCCGACTTTTTAGCATTTACCTCTCCATAATACATAGGAAAATCAAATTTAACATCTAACTTAATCAAATATGCCTTCTTATTACGCACAAGGCTATTAGGAGGGTGAGAAAGATTTTCTTTTTCCCCTTTCCTTTTGAGTGGTCATGGAAATGAGACTCATCTTTTTCTTTATTTTGTTTAGAACCTGACGAATCTTCATCCTTATGCTTTCTAAAGTCCCTATACATTTCTTCGACCATAGACTTTATAGCTAGGAAACTTTCTATGAATTGAGGGTCTGGCCCTAGAGAACCTTCCTTTGACATTGTCTTCTGAGCATAAACTCTCCCAATTTCAGGATTAGTTTCCACCAATTCTCCTTCTCCTAATTTGAGCTTTGAACTAGTGAGCATTCACAGCTAAACCAACACAAGCTTGTCTAACCTTACAACCTACGCGTTCTGATACCACTTGATCTGATAGTCACCCTATGAGTGACATCAGTTGAAGTTTTTATTAAACAAAAGGTATTACAAACTCATGTATCGATGTGTCTTCTGTGTTATTTAAGCAAAGGATCGATCAGATTGCCAATACACAGACATTTAAATGGAAAGACATCAGAGAAATATAGTAAGCAACCATAAAGACACAAGCAATTTTAATAAGGAGTTGACCATATTCTCTAGAGATACGTATCTGGTCCAGCTTTCAGTGGTGGCCTTGTTTTATTGGGTCTTAAAGCAGAGAATTACAATGCAGGGACTCAATGGGAGTTCTCCTGAAACAAGTTTGCTTGGCAGGTTGGTTTCTTGGATTCCCCAAGCCACTGGAGTACACAAACTCTTCTTCTTCCTACCAGCTCTGTGACCTTCTGGTCTACAGTGGAAGGAGTCAAATGTGATGCTCGATCCGGATAGATTCCTCTATGGGATGGCTTGAATCTACAAGCTCTGGTGCTCGATGATGCCACTGGTCAGGTCGACCCTTTGTCTCTTCCTGTTGTTGCTTTACTACCTTCTTCTCTGGTTTCTGTCTCTCAGTGTTCAACTGTCCATCTTTGTCGTGTCTTGACTTTTCTATGTGTCTACTTCCACTTGACTCGATTGTCTCTGTTCATGGCTTCTAGCCATTCTTCCCTATGCCCATTTGGTTCCTCTTCTGCCTCTGTCGATTCACCTTCTGCAGCTATGCTTGGAGTTCCCTATTCGGCGTCATCATGAACGCTCAAGGAGTGTCCACGTGTCCCCATCTGAACAGCGCCAGCTTGCTTGTCAGTTCGTTTCTTCAGTTATATTGTGGATGTGTTCTTCCTCCACCGTGGCAGTCAAACGGACTTCAAATATTTACAAACGCGGCTTAATCCTTCGTCGATTCTGCTTCCTCCATCGGGCACAATCTCAGCCGTCCGATCTGGATTCTCCAGATCCAACGTCATATGCACGTCTCGCGCGGTTGACCTGCTCCACTGATAACGTGCGATCAACGACGGTTTTCTCTCACCTCCGCCTCCATGCGTCAATTGTTGAGTGGGATCGCTCCACTTTCTCCAAAACGATTTACCATTTGAGGGCGTCCTGATCAATGCTTCCGGTTTCCGAAGCGCGGGTCCCGCCTTGTATGATTAGTGCTTTTTTCCTTTCCCACTTATGGTTCTCCGGTTCGCCACGCGTCCAAGTGCTCGGGCTTCCCCCATTTCGGCCCTGTTCACCCAACGATGCGCAATTAGTGCTAGGCGGCTAATCGCACATCAAAAATCACCTCATTTTTCTGATCCGGGGCTCCCAAGGGTTACTTTGACCTCCTGCGCAGTCTCCATGGACCTTGGTCAGCGTGCTTTGACCGAGGTCCTTGCCGTTCCACGCTGGTTACCATTGCCACTAGTTCAGGATGTTTTTGATCGTTGTTTTTGGAATTTTTAGAGATTTGGCCCAAACTAATACGATCATGGTTCTTTGCTAGTCTTTGATGGATCCAATTCAGATCCTTGTGTCTTACACAATCAACGACATTTTCACAAATTATTTTAGAAAATCTCAATTTCCAAGCCTTTAATAACTCAAAGGTCAAGCAAACTTTGCAACCATCCTTTCATGTTGTGGATTACTATCCTAATTGGCAATGACTACCTGTACTCTATGGCCACAAGGTAATCTTACTATCCCAAATGACAATGACTACCTATACTCTATCGCCACAAGGGAAAGCAATGTGACGTATTGCGGGGGTTGATATGAAGGCAATTGAACGTTGAGCCTTTTGACAGTTTGTTATTTCTCCATGTGAGTTGTGCCGACCTCCATCACTCTTTTACATTATTCACCTCAATTCTCTTAAATGTGACCATAGGTAAAGCATAGAGGAGTAATTATTTGTTGTAATATTATATAATATATATATTATTACTTGTTTGAGTGTAGGTAGAGCATACATGGGAGCCTTAGTTTATAATTTATCATACATATTTAGTTATGTGTTTGCGTGAGTGAATGCGAACATAATTAGGAATATTAGTAGTAATATATATATATATAAATAAAATAAGTTTTAATTTATGTATATTTTTAATTAATGTGTTTGCATGAGTAAGTGTGAACATAACTAGGAAATATTAGAATAATATATATATATATATATTCTATTTCTATTTTAAATTGAGAATTAGATTTCAAAATACTAATTTTCAAAATATTTCTAAAATGGACAATATAATTAAAATTAAAGTTAATTAATTGATTAATTAATTCTGTCAAACTGATCATAACTCCCAGTTTTAGATACAACCGCAGAAAAGCTCGGTTGGTTCTCCAATCTACTCTGTACTCCTCTAACTGCACTGATAGGTGACCTCTCACGTGTACAGGTGATCATTTTTGTGGAGAAAGATGGGGCCCACGGTTGGAGGATCGATGTCCCAATATACTCCCAGGCACAGAACACAAGTGAATGAATGACAGTGCAATCCCTCCTGTGGTATGCAATGGATTCCATGATTCCCAAGTCGTTGTATAATGAATATTTGGGACCTGTAAATGAATACAGAAATGGATGATAGGTTGTTTTGATCAAAGATGCTGAAGTGAAGTTATGATGATCTTAAAAATAAAAGTATAAAAATACTGGAGGGTGGGTTCAAATTGACAAGACTTTACCGTAAATAAGATGTGTCTTCCTTCATTGCATGCCTTATTCGGAATGTGCCAGTGACTAATAAGAAAATGTGAGTACAATTTTCAGGTAGACAAATCCAATATAAAACACTTCACCACGTTTTTCCTGACATGTATGTCAATGGCAGAGAAAATAAGACTCAGAAAAATGGCTCGGGGACATGTTTGTTTTCAGACATGAAAATGGAAAATTGGTCTTTTGGAAAGAGTAGACAAAACTACATTGGCATCTAAAACTTTTGGGCCCTATTTGATGCAAAAATTTTTTGTTAAAAATAAGCACACACCCTTATAATATGGCATAATAATGTGCACATTAGAATGAAGTGAATGGACAGGTTAATATTTATGATTATTTTTTTATTAATTAGATTTGAAATATTATATATTTATTATAGGGAGAAAAATATATAATAAGTCATTATTATATCATAATATAGGGATTAAAACGTATGATAATTCATTATCATATGTACAAGTTGATTCATCAATTTTATTTTAGGTAAATCATGTTATTGAAATGATTTACTATAATCCATGTAAGGTAAATTTTAAGTTTGCAAAATTCCTATATGTTTACTTAAAATTCCATAAATTATGTATTGGTGATTTATATACAGGTAAATTTCAAGCTTGCAAGATAATTTATTGCTGATTTATATACAGGTAAATTTCAAGCTTGCAAGACGCTTACGCGTTTTGTGTCATTAATGTGTTTTAAAAACTGTCAGATGCTTACGCGTTTTGGATCAGTCATGTGTTTTTTTAATAAAATAAAAAAAACATTAGATTTAGCAAAATAAAATTAATGTTTAAAATATTTCAATTTAATTATATTTATGTAACGAAAATATTTTATTTATAATAAATAAGTTTGAATTTAAAACTAAATTTAAATCATAAATAGTAACAATTTAATATTATTTTTTTCTGATTTTAATTTATTTTTTAACATTATTTAAAATATATATTAAATCTAGTCCATGTGGTTTTGGATTGGCAGTGAATGGGTTTATTCTAAGGCATTCTTTGTGATAGGTCTTACCAAAGCTCATGGGGCTTTAGATTGAAGGTGAATGGGTGCACTATTGATTTCTGCTCCGGATAAATAGGGTCACTAAATTAAATCCTCTAATGAATGTTTATGTACCACTATAATATATATAATGTTATGTAAATATTTTTTTTTTATAAATAAATAATTTGTTTTTTAAATAAATTTTAGATAATAATAATTAAAATAATTATATTATTTTCATTTAATTGACAATTGTAACCTTATTAAAGAATATTAATTCGTATTATTATTTATTTATTTATATATTTATTAATCTAATTTCTATGTATTCTTAGATTCTTTAAATCATTATAGTTATTAATTTAAATAAATATATGAAAATATTTAATTTTTATTTTATAATGATTTCTTTACACATGATTTTTTCAATTACAATACTTTTGTATATAATAATAATAATTTTATAAACTACTTTATATTTTAATTGATAATTTATTAAATTTTAAATTTTAATAAAAAACTTTATCACCATTATTATATCTCAATCATTGTGGTCATTAGCTCAATTCTCACACCGTACGATATATTGAAATAATCATATTGTTTGCTAAATTAAATCTCATGTCAAAGTGATTCACTGTGATTTTGTTAATTGAAATTTTCATTTCAACATGATGTTTGGTTTGGATTTTTTTTAATTAAATTTATGTAGTGATAGTATAAATTTGTTTATATTATAAAAGTTAATGTTAAACACACATGGTGAGCTAGAACAAAATAGTAAAGATAAAACATGCAATATTATTTTTATTCACAAATGATATATATTTATAGTATATTATGTGACCGTTGGGATTCACAACCCAAGGTCTCTTCGACTGCTTTGTCCATTCGACTTCCACACTAACCCATTAAGGATTAGGTGTCCAACATTCCCACCCTTAACCCGAAGGGTTATGTATGAGTCCAAGAAGAGAGCTGTAATACAAAATGTGCAAAAATGCATGGTAGCACTAGGCTGAATGTGCTCTCTGAAATGTTGGTATAA
>APFE031273575.1:3108-28115 GCA_000404065.3 Pinus taeda | reverse complement strand
ATGACTGGTTTTATGGCAGTGCTTACATGGATGAAGATCAAAACAGTGATCTTTCAGATGGCCAACTCGATCACAGTGTTGGAATTTCACGATCTGTTGTTGTTGTTGTTGATGTGGAAGAGGAACAGAGTCTGGAACAGCTGAAGCTGAACTGTCATGAGGAGCAAGTGAACTGTCATAAATGAATCCAACACTCTGAAACTGAATGGGCTTGGCATAGTCTGGAATATGAAAGGATAAGTCCTTGTCATATCCAAGACTGGTTCTATGCTTGTTGTGGACAAGCTGTTCCCAAGGTCTGATGATGGGCTTGGGAAGTGCAGATTAAGTTTCTGCATCTGCATGTACAACTGCTGCTTTGTTTGAATGAACAGGAACATTATTGACTTGCTGTTGATGGGTGGTTGTCTCAATGTTCTGAACAAAAACAGGTTCAGAATGATGTCGATTTTGATGTAGCTCTTCTTGCTGTAGCTGTGATTCAAGTTGTAAAAAATCTATCTTTTCCTTTGCATTTTGTAGACAGACCTGAATGTCTGTGAGAGAAACTTTGCTGACTTTTAATGTATCATGATTAGAGGAATGTATCAGAGTTTTTAAGAACTCTAATATTTCAGTAATTGCAGCCATTTTTTTTCAATAGAAATGCACCACTAGAAACTTGTTTTGGAGTGAAAATGTACCCTAAATAATCACAATGCTTGCAATAAATAGCAGACAATCTGGTGCATATAATGCAAAATATATTATGCTGACAACAATGTTGGAACAACTTGTCAAACGTTGATGCGAATTAATGAACCTTTGATTTTTCCTGTCTGACTTCCATGCGTGCCCATAAACCTCTTCTTGTTCCAAAATAGTTACTATTCATGTACCTTCAATAAGCTTGATCGAAAGGCAGCTCTGAACGCCATAAGGAAAAATATAAATCACTTAAAATCTCTTCCATACCGGGAATTTACGCCATTATATGATGCGGCCACCAATACAGTATATACAATACCGAAGCAATATCAATGGGTGTAAAAAAGTAGAGGAGTTGCCAAGTATTGAAACGTTGCCACCTTTGGGGGATTTTAGATCAGATATATATTACAAGCTATACAATGCATAGATCAGATATATATTACAAGCTATACAATGCATATAGGATTGACATTGGTACTGGACATGCTGATAGTTTTCCTTTCGTCACTTAGGCTTCGTTGCTCTCCACGAACTTAAAAGCATCTCCAGGACAAATTGATCGAAGATTGATTCCCGATTTTTTTCAAAGATTTGTATTGAATGATAAGTGGAAGCCATCAACTTAACCAACAAGATTCTGAGAAATCATATGACTGCAGCCACAAAGAAGGCTCTCGTACGGCTCTCATACCACGCTTCCGCTGCGCGTATACAACGGTTGGACCTATCCACAGGACTGGAGGCTTCAGCTTTGTATTTCCCAAGGGTTCTCCCCTTGTCTCTAACGTTTCCAGGGCTGTTCTATCTTTCTAAGAGGATAAAGAAATACTGGAAATTGAAGACAAGTGGTTTAGTAGCACTGTCTGCACGGATTCCGGAGGAAATCCAAATTCCGATCCGTTGGGCATTTAGATTTTCTGGGGTCTTTGCGCAATCACAGGAGGGGCATTCAAGTTTCCCTCGCCACGGATTATCGATTCCTTCCTTCTCACTGGTGTTTTAACCAGTAAAAAATATACAGGTTTGCATAGTAGAGGCATCCCAATGGACAAAGAGGAGAATCATAGAACACCTCTGTTAGCATCAGCCTATAGCAATGGGAGGGCGATGCCACTGGAGCCCAAAATGAAAGCAATTTCTGGCAGCGAAGAAGGAGAAGTCGCGCTCGACATCAATGAAGTCAGCTGCTCAAATGCAAACAGACATGATGCCGATAATCCATTTGCATTCTTGGGTTTTTCGGATGATTTCAATGTCCCTGCGTCCTCCATCGATCCATTCAGAAACCATACACTCAATATTTCGGGGTTTTATGAATGGATAAAAACTGTGATTTGTATTCCTCTTGCTCTGGTCAGGGTGCTGGTCTTTGGGGTTGTGCTTTCGATTGTTTTTTTTTTTTTTTGGCTTGCAAATAGTAAAGATAATCAGGACCAGCCGCCTTCAGAAACCTCACAAGGAATGTCACGCGTAAGATGCATTCATGAAAACGCAGATACAACAGCGTTTCAAAAAACGAAGGGTTTCAATGTCAGAAGGCAGCGTTCAATAAGCAGCCTCATCAAACGTTTAGGCAGAAAGCAGTGGACAGAGAGCAGAAGGCAGGCAGTGGACAGAGCACAGGTAATGAGGGCTAGGCCAGCGCTATTCAAGGCAGCTCAGACCAGTTGCTCAGGGAATAACCACATCTCATTTTTTTTAACTAAAGGATGAACCCTGAGAAATAAAACAGGCCACACATCATGGCTCTGATACCATGTTAAACACACATGGTGAGCTAGAACAAAATAGTAAAGATAAAACATGCAATACTATTTTTATTCACAAATGATATACATTTATAGTACATTATGTGATCGTTGGGATTCACATCCCAAGGTCTCTTGGACTGCTTTGTCCATTCGACTTCCACACTAACCCATTAAGGAATAGGTGTCCAACAGTTAATTTAGAAAATAAATTTAAAAATATAGAAATAATATGATTTATTAATTTATTTGCACAATCATATTTATTAATAGGGTTGATATCATCCATAGATGTATGTAAACACATCCATTATATTAGTAAGTGTGGTTGATATATCAACCATTTTAGTAATTATTAATTGTAAGAAAAATGTTTAACCTCAAAACCACATTTACACATGATGAAACAAAATTTTCTAATAACATTAACTATTTTTTTATTATTATTCTTTTATATAAGTATATTTATAAACCCAATATTATAAACCTTAATCTTATAAAGCATATACTAAAGGGAAATAATGTGAGGTATAATCTCTTATTAAATGCATATTCACTAGTTGTTTTACTTGTTTATAGCTATTTAGAATTCATTATTGGCAATGGGGTTAGGGTGTTGCTGATAACTAATTTCTCATTAGTTTGGGATGAATCACTCTCATTCCTCAATTCTCCTATGACTCGAGGCCCAATATGGGACATGCTATTGTTGAGTATGTGCTCTCATGAGGTTTTCATCTTTCAATGATAGAGGTGCCATAATTTGTAACACATAAATACTTTACAACACAAAGTCCTAGCATAATTTAAAGACATTTATATCTACCACATCATGCCAACATGGACTAATCACCAAGTGCGAGCTGTTATTCTTACATGTCACTTTCTTCCTGTCCAACTAGCCACCCGAAAACACCAAAATAAGTGCCATGTATTAGGGTTTCATACTTCCACATCATCCATCCTGTGACCTAGTATTTATGTGATCTTAGACTTCTTGTCCTCCCTTCTCATGTTAAGAGTTGACCTTATTAACCTTCTCAACCCTCATCTATATAAGCCTTATTAGTAATTCTAGTGTTTAACGTGAGAACCCTACTAAGATTGGTGTCTAATTGACATAATATGACTAAACATTTATGCCAGAGTTATGATTACACTGAGAGGGGGGTGAATCAATTTAATGGCCAATTTAACCAATTTAACCAATTTCACATTTTATCATAACTAAAAGCATAATTGTCGATCAATAAAATCAATATGATCACATCAATACACATGGAAAACCTTGAAGGAGAAAATCATAAATCTTCTTATGTTCGTCAATCTTTGATTACATCAATTTGTAGGCATCAACCTACTAGAGGAACCAACCCCAAAAGATATGCAAGCACCAACTTATTGTAGACTTCAATCTGATGTAGGGACCAACCTCTGAAATATATAAGGACTATTTTGTTGTTGGCTACAAACTAATTGAGACACCAATCTATGAAATATGCAAGGACCGGCATGTTATTATAGGCTTCAAATTGATTAAGGCACCAACCTATGAAACCTGTAAGCCCCAACATTTTATGTTGATCTGATTTGCGATGAACCTTGACATGAATTTGACCCAGATTCATATCACTTAAAAGGATTAGATTTATAGGACCATATTAATTGAACTTTATTGCATTTGAAGGCTTGAATTCAATTTGAATTAAACTGTCATTTAGCCATTATTCTTCTCTCTTTATCATCACTTAGGGCATCTCAACATAATTACAAAATGTAGAAAATAATGCATAAAAAACATGATATGAAACACATAATCGAAGATGTCACCAAGGTGGTAATGGATTTGACCGGATGTGGGCTACATCTCAAGGCTCATGCATGAACCACTTCATTTTCTTCATGACAGATACTCTCCTTTACAAATGGTTGAATTCCTTAATCATTAAGTGGCAGTAGAATCCCCACAACATTGGAAGTGCCAAAAGGATTTTCTCATACAAAATACTAATAGTTGATTCTCACAAGCATGTGGTGATCTCTCACAAGCATGTGGGATAAAATAGACTCTCTCACATATAGTGGCCACATGTTCTCTTGAGTATATTGTTGATATTCAATTCATACTCATCATCCTCATATTAGTCTTGCAATTCTAAGACCAATGATAATAATAATTACTATTTTTTGATGAATTGTCAAAATGGCCTTTTTTAGCACCACACCACCTTAGTTTATGTGAAAAGGCTCAAATGATGAATTCCTTGTAATGATTGAGATCTTGATACCCTGAACCAACACACAAAGATCACCAGAACCCACAACATACATTCATCCCTTCACAATATCCAAGAAGAGACAAAATCCATAAATGCATAAAGTTTATATTGGTTCTCATGCCAAGGTGATCATAGTGTTTCTCAAAACATGGCCTACATGTCACCAACATGTTCATCTCATCATTATGTGAATTTTTACTGTAGACTTGACCACCTTCTGAGGAGTGTAGCCTTGCGTTGTTAAACATGCCACTTAGTCATTGTCAAATGTGAGATCCAATCCCAAGCTTTGAATTCCATTGCTTAAATTGTAACATACTCCATACTAGCCACTTTATCTCAGAATTTTGCAACTTTAGAGTACAGACATGCTCACCTTCTAACATGTGTAAGGATTTATTGAATCTCATGCCAAACGTTAATGAAAAATGTGGGATTTTTCCATGAGACCTCAATTTGTATGCTCAAATCTTCGTTATAAATACACTGTTGAATTCCTTACGAAATGATGATTAAAATGAGCATAAACTCACCTGGGTTCTGACACTATCAATTTTGGATCCCTTGAGAATCTCCAAGATTCCCACAATAGATAACATACTAAGAATATTCGTTGTAACATAATGTCAAATATTCCTATATATTCGCTCGATATTTGTTCCTACATGGGATCCCCTAGGTCTATGTGTTGAATGTTGTTTCTTGGCTCACCTCCACTCCCTTCTCTGCTCATGGTATTCACCAATATGCAAATGCACATTTCATATATTAACTTTGTTGGTGAAGCTATCCATGAGAGCTATTGGCTAACATGGTTAGTGTGGCTATGTCAAGAATTTATATGTTGGGGAGTGTTGAGTTCAAACCCTACAGACTCTGACTTTTGGCTTGTTTGCTATACTTTGTATATATATAGACGCACGTGCACGCGCACGCGCACACGCATTACCAAACATATTTGATATATTATCCCATGCCAAATTTGATTATCTAACTAGGTGTTTCCATATGGTAGCACTAGTTTTGTCCACTAATTTTCCAATTGGACCTATATGGTGAGGACATGTGTTGTTCCATGGTGATGCCACATGGAAAATACATGTCGAGCCATGACAATTTCCATAGGGGTGACACATCACTTCCATGTCAGTGCTAACTCCCTCTATAATGGTGCCACATGGTATGCCCTGATGGTGCCACATGGTAGGATCTAGATGTGCCATGTGGCTTCTATTGCTCCATTTGGAAGTTGAAAATTTCCAAATAGGTGACACGTGTCATGTCCTCGGGTTGCCATGTCACCCAAATAATGTATCCGGATATCAATAGTATAGACTTCTAATGTCATCATTTGACTCGGATGTTTTGCTAATTTGACCAAAACATTAATTAGTCATAACTTTTCCATACGAAATAGTATTAAGGATTCATTTGTGTCATTGGAATCTGGTTGTTGAGCTACATGACTTGACTCTATTTTCATAAAATGTTGAGAATTTTTATTTTTTGAGGTTTTCTAAGTCCTCCTCGATCATTCTTCCCTATTGAAGGACATTTGGACATGAATAGTTTACATCATGATACTAGACATGCTTCTCTGATTTACAACAGAGCTCATATTCTTTTCTCCCTAGAAATGGTCTAATGTATTAGTATGTTGCATTCGTAAGTGATATTATATATTTTATAACTTTTACAATTTTTTTCCATCTATGGGGTCTTAGAAGCAACAAGTGGTTTACGATGATGGGAACTTATAAAATAAATCTACAAGATGATTCATCATTTTATTCATCAATGAAAACATTATCCCCCTTTCAATTCTTTTCTATACCTAGCCTTCTTCTTGTAGCTAACTCATTTCATGAGCTACTTCACTTGTTGGTTCCTTCATAACCCTCTTATCCTTTTTGAGACACAGATCTGGATGGAATGTCCAATGTCTGTCTTCCTAATGTCCACACTTGTTACAATGCTTGTAGTAGCCTTTTTTCCTCTAGTTTCTCATTCCCTTTTTTTCTCTTGATGTGGAGAAGGGTCTTCATGACTTGGCTTCTTCCTCATTTCCATAACATTCCTATACAATGCAATTCTTATCCAACACTTGGAAAACACATGGCTATTCAAAACAAAAAATATACATGGTTTTCTATGCCATAAGTTTTGTTGATTTTTACCAATTTACTTGTAATCAAAATGAACATTACAGTACCGAGAATTTTTATATCTTTCTTTGTTGTCTTTGGTGTAAGCTTGGCAAGGAGAGCTTTCCTTAGCTCTTTCTTTGCAACGATCACTATCACTAGAATGTTGTGATGTGCTCTTAGCCTCCTATACTAGCTTAGACCTGTCAATTGAAGAATCTCCTGTCTTTGTGGGTTTGGAGTGTCTTTCAATGGTGGTATTGGAACTTTCTCCCTCGTCCTCTATAACATATCCTACTCCTATGTATTAAGGTAGTTCCACTACTTGGATGGGATTCACAATGTCATGGCCATTATATCCATGGCCTCCTTTTTCATATGCCATTTTCCTCGGTAGCTTCAGACCAAAGCCTATAGTGTGCTTTTCAAAAGGATTAAATTCATCATCATGAAAAGAAGTAATTGCACAAGGATAATTATTTACCTCCATTCCTATCTATGACTCTTAGTCCTATTCTAAGAGCTCGATCAATTCTTTATGTTGCCCTAATTTGGATGATGTTGAAGTTGAAGCTTATAGGAAACCACATTGGTTACTTGATACATAGGAGGTATCATCATATGTGCATACATTCATATCTTCATAAAAGGTACCATGATTAATGTACTTGTCATGACCATTTGTTGGCCTAATATTGGAGGGACTTCTTGCCTCCTTTGTAGTGGAAAATTCTCCAAATTTCTCTTCCAGAACATGCTCCAACATGAGTCTCAAATTATGGTTCTCATCTTTTGCTTCTCCCAATGTCATCTTTAAATCAAAATTCTCCACTAGAATTCAATTGTTGATCACTTCGATCTCATGAAGCCTCTCTCACTTCAATCATTTTCCCATCTCTAATTCAACAAACAATGTGAACTTTGAAACGGGAACTATAAACTCAAAATGGGAACTCTAGCCCAAAAACCTCGAAAACACATGAAAATCAATGCTAAAAATGAAAAGTGTGTATACTAGAACGATGGTTTTTTCTTTTAGGGTCAATTTTGAACATGTTTTAAAAATGACAGTGATTTTTTTTTTTTTGTGGAAAAATTGTGCAAAAAGCACCCTGAAAATGAAAGGTATTGACACTGGAATGATGGCTTTTCTTTTTAGGGTCAATTTTCAACATTTTTAAAAAATGCCAGTAAGACCGAATTTAAAATTTAAAATTTAAAATTTCGATTTAAATTTTTTAAAAATTGTTAAAGAAAAAAAGTTTATTTTAAAAACAAAAAAAGACTTACCCTACCCTATAAAAATATAAATATAATTTGGATTCAAATTAAAAATTAAAATTAAAATTATTATTTTATTATATAATGCTCATAACATATTTCATTAAAATACTTAAAAATATTAACATTAGTGTATGTTTTCTTCTTAAATTGAATGTTTTAGTTTATATCAATAGATCATACCCCTATATATAATATATATATATATATATATATATATATATATATATATATATATATATATATATATATATATATATCTATATATAATATATCATATATATATATATTCGCTATTTAACCAATTTAATATTTAATAAATTTAAATTATAAAATATATATATATATATATATATTATATAATTATAATATATATTAATTAAATATATAAACACTAGATATATATTAAAGTGTAGAGATCTTAATATGAACACAGTATTAATTAGTCATATTTAAATTAATGTCACCTACCAACTACTCTATAAATTTTATTATAAATTTATCTTAATTTATATATTAAATTCAAATTATTATATATTTATTTTTATTTGAATATGTTATACTTAAAATATATATAAAATACTTACATTCAATGTTTCATTGCATTTTTTTTAATTTCATGCATGTGTAATCGAGATATTTCAATGGGTAGAATAACAAACTTTCATGGAAAATGTCGTTTAATCATTGTACTAGGATCTCTATATTTAATTATTCATCGAGCTTGTTATTTAATCATTGTATTAGGATCTCTATATTTAAAGTTTTTTTGATAATTTTTTTATTAGAATAACAAAACTTCATCAAAACAACCGTTTAATAATTGTACTAGGATCTCAGTATCTAAAGTCGTTTAATCAGTGTACTAAAATCTCAATATCTAAAGTATCTAAAGGTTTTCCATTGTCAGAACATTTAATAAACATCCTTTGCAATAAACAAAATATGCCTAGATACGACAAAGGAAGAGGAAGGCTGAAGGTTTAGCTTTGTTATGTTTATCATATTTACAGCGAAGTCATTTAAGAGATAAATGAATTTTCATCTATTCATTCACTATTAGAGTAATCACCAGAGTTATCCAGATTGTTTTGATTGGAATCATCCAAGTTGTTCTTCACTAATAGAGTAATTACCAGAGTCATCCAGATTGTTTCCATTAGAATCATCCAAGTTGTTTTTTCGACGATTTCTCAAAATAATGCTCACAATAGATTCCAATATATTTGATAGATATCATATACAATAATTTGCGTTCTGATAGATATAACTTACAATAATTTCAGTTCTGACCACAACATCTATATGGATTTGTTATCGTGCTATATATGCCTTCATAATAAATTTGAAATGTTTTTAGGGAGAAAATAAGTTCAAGGAACAAATACTTTGACCGAGTAATCTCTTATCAATTACATGATATAGAAGTCCTGAGTGTCTAAAAGCTGTTTCGAATCTCGATCTCGTTGCTTTGTTATTCTAAAAGGCTTGGAGTCTTCCTTGATTTAGAATAAAAAATAATAATACTAACTCTGTGTTTTCAGATTATGACAAATCCAGATGCATCTACTCCTAGCTATCCTATCATATGCGAGTATTTACACTGATATTTATTCATAATATTTTAAATTTAGGAATTTTAATATGAATCTAATCCCTCTAAATTCCTAAATTTAAAATATATGAGAATTGCACAATGTAAACCTGTTGGTTTTTGGGGAGAAAATATTTGACTTTGTTATGTTGCAATTATTTTATTTTAAAATAAAATTGATATTAAAAATATATATATATTTTATATAAAAATACATTTAAGTTTTTTAGACAAATAATATTTATTTAAAAAAAAAAATTAAATGCTTTTCACATGCAAGATATTGAGTCATAAAGGACGGAGGTGTGTTAGGATTTATTTTCCTTCTTGGTACAACAATCTAAAAGAACTTCATCCTTCCATATGATTGAATACTTTGTTCGTTGAATTATTTTTATTTCAAATTAAATGTGATGCACAAGGTATTAGGTCATTCAGAAAGCAAAACGTGGGTTCCGCATTTGAAAATTGGTGGAAAACAGACTTGAATATTGTGGAAACAGACTTGTTAGGAACCCACACAAATAAAAAAAATGAAAGGTGTGTGCATGGAGTTCAAATGTGTTACCATGAAAATGATCTCAACGATATCTTATGCTCGGTCATTTATATGATCTCTATTAGTAGAAACCTCTAAAACAATTTTCTCTGGTTATATGCACGTTGGTTGTGACTTGTTGTTGTATGTGATGGCATAATTCATAACTTTGAAATTCATAAAAGATTAAACTGGGAGAGTGGATGTAATTGATATCTTAAAGTGTGTGTGGAAAGTTCTCACGTATGCTGATGTAGGCCTAGAATTTCATTCTCTCTTCTTGTGAAATTTTAATGAAAATTTGATGTCTTCTTTTGCATCTTCTTTCGTGCATGTCATTTTACGTTTTAATCCAATCAAATTTGTGAGCATTTGCATGCTTTTATTTGAAAACTTTCTTTCAACAACTCTTAAAAATTTGTTTTATAATACATTAAATTCCAAGCTAATAATAACTATTATTTATAGGCATTCATTTTAAATTTACATCATTTACAATTATTTAATAATAATTTTTTGAAATGATTTTTTTTTCAAAAAATCAATTTTTTTTTTTAAATAAATTCTTGGATTTATTCTGTCACAAGAAAATTATGTGGCTTCAGTGATATTGTAACACCCGTGTTGTAATTAAAACTTTTAGTTTTTGTGTATTGTTTATTATCACTAATGGTGTAATTGGGGATTGAGATTAGTTGATTCTGGTTGGAAAATAATATTTTTTGAATTAATAAATAAGTACTAATAAATAAAGTGTTTTGTTCTATGGTTGAAAATGATAATGGGTGACACTAGAACAAATGATACTTTGCCGGAATTTAGAGGAATTAGATTCAAATTAAAATTCCTAAATTTAAAATATATTGGCACCGAGGAAATTTTGGGAATTGCCCAACGTAAACAAGAAAAGCTTTGATCTTGTTATGTTGCAATTATTATAACCATAACACTCCAAAAGGATGCATGTCGATTTATTTGATTCCCTATTAATGTTAAAAAAGTATCATGTTATTTGATTCCCTGTTAGTGTCACTGAAGTTACTATTTTATCATTTTTACTCTTGGATTTTTAAATGAGGAATTAATAAAGTGGATTAACAGATTTGGTATCACTTAAAATATAATGATAATAGTTTGGACATTAAGGGTTTTGATTTAACCGAAAACATTAAGGATTGAGATTAGTTGATTTCGGTTGGAAAATAATATTTTTTTGAATTAATAAATAAGTATTTAAATAAAATTTGTTCTTCTATGGTTGAAAACCATAATGGGTGGTAAAAGAAGGATTACATGATTTTTTTTGTAGAGAACGGAGTACAAGCAACAAGGGTTTCAAAAAGTTGCAGAGGTAGATCCTAATGGAGGGTCACAGAGGAGGGAGCTCTGCTCCCTCGTATAAGGATGTCATAGCCAGTATAGGTAAGATACCTCTGGAAAATGTTAGTGGATCAGCAGAGGAAGGGAATAGGAATAATGAAAAGGAGGCATATGGGACCAAGACCAAGGAAAGCAGCAACACAAAAGACAAGGAGGAAGAAGAAAAAAGTTAGGGAACAAGAGACAAAAAAGAAAAGGGACCTTGCAAACCCAAAGCAGAAATTACTCCTAGAGTAGTTTTAAAAGATCCTGCTCTGCACGCACACAAGGAACACATGGGGACTTACGTCATCATCTGTAAATTCATGGGATTATGGCCCACTAAAAAAGCTTTACGGACGTGGATCAAATATCATTGGAAACACAAAGGGAGCATCAACCTACATCTTAGGTCAAAGGGATTCTTCACTATGGTGTTCACAAACATCAAAGATAAATACAAAGTATTTGAAAGAGGACACTACTTTTATGCAGCAGCCGGCCTCTATATGCGGCCTTGGATGATGAATTTTGTTCCAGAGCGGGAAACTTTCACTTGGTACCAATCTGGGTAAGAATCTATTCTCTACCTCTTGATTACCGACAAACTGAATCGCTAGCTACCATAGGCAATAAACTAGGTTGTTTTGTCATAGCTTCTGAAGCCACAAGAAGGGGGAAATATACATCCTTTGCAAGGATATGTGTGGAAATGGATCTATCAGGAGCTCTTTCAGATGAAATTATCTTGGAAGTTTATGATGAGCAATGGGTGCAAACAGTAGACTATGAGCACATCCCGTTCAGATGTTGTAGATGCCACGGACATGGACACTTATTCAGAGACTGCCCTCTCAGTAAAGCAGGAAACAAGAGTAAGGCTAATACAATGAAGGATACTGAAAGCTTTCATAAAGTGGTAAGTAGAGGAAAAGGCGCTAAAAAAGGGCCAAAGCAACAACATACTGGGGGGAAAAAGGTCAGTCAGAACAAGTTTCAAGTACTAGAAGAGAACGAAGAAATTACAAAATAAGACCAAGCTATGGAGGAAGGTCCTAATGAAAAGAAGAAAGAAAAAGACAACAACCAAACACAAGATATTGTTAATAAAAAAGAAACTATGATGAGTGAAGTAGATCTAGAGATGGATCAGGAAATGACCTAGAGGGAAATAGATATGGAGGACCATGAGCTATAGGAAATTCTTGAAAAGTAACACCTAGATCTGGAATGGTTCTTGATGCAGGGAACCACGAGAGGGATTGATTCATTGCCTCAAGAAGAATGCAATAGAATACAATAGTTGTTTTTATGGAAAACTCAAGAGAGGGGGTTAGATAAAGGAAAATCATTAAGAAGCAGGATTACAGAGGTGTGAAAACAATGAAATCAACTCCAGGATTAGCTACTAGAAATCCAAGAAAGAAAAGGAGTAAGAAAAGGCAGAATGAGCTATTGATGGAGTGTGGAAGCTAATGATAGATTCGGGTAAGATGAAAGATCTAACCAGCTACTCCTTTACCAATCTTGAATAATGAAGTTCACTTCTTGGAATATTATGGGTCTAGGTGGTAGAAGGAAACAAATATTACTTAGTAATAGAATGAAACAAGTACCACCAGATATGATCTTCATCCAAGAAACTAAATGTTCCATTCAAAAAATAAAAGAGATTCACGGCAAATGGCTCAATAGATTCGAGTTTCTAGAAGTCAAAGTAGAGAATATAGCAGGAGGCATTTTCACACTTTGGAACCCCCAAAAAATTGGAATTATAGATGCAGAGGCATCTAGGGATTACTTATCAGTGATCATTCAGCCTGTGGGAGATAAGGAAACCTACCTAGTCACGAACGTGTATGGTTCCCAAAGAATGGATGGTAAACTCAAGTTTCTAGATTCTCTGGAGGATCTCAGAGATAGACTTGCAGGAATACCTTGGATCTTGAGTGGGGATTTCAATATGATCAAATCACTTTCAGAGAAAAAGGGGGAACCAGAACTCTAAATAAACACTATTGGGCATTTCAAACCTTCAAAGATAATATGAAACTAGTGGACATTGTAATGAGTAATGGTATTTTTACTTGGAATAATAAAAGAGGAGGAGAGTCTCAGGTGGCCTCCAAATTAGATAGATTCATAATCTCAGAGGATCTTATGCTCAAAGACAAGGAAATAGTATCAAAATTTATCCCCTTTGGAGGCTCTGATCACTAGCCAGTTCAACTAGAGATTCAAGGCATTGGTACCCCCAAGAATAGACCTTTTAGATTTGAAAATATCTGGCTCTCCCACCAAGATTTCATCAACAACATAGCCAACTGGTTGTCAGAAGATTTGAATATTCAGGGCACAAGAATGTTCCTTCTTCAAAAAGAATAAAACATATCAAGCTCAGACTCAAGGAGTGGAACAAGAAGGAATATGGCAATATTTTTGAAGAAAAAAAATCTATTGAAGGCGAAATGCAGGAACTCAATCAAACCCTTATCATGGAGGGTTTTGATAAAGATAAAAGTGATCAAGCCACCAAATATCACTGAGAATGGGAGAAATTATGTAAATAAGGGGAGAAATTTTGGAGACAAATATCTAGAGTTCAATGGCTAAAAGAAGGAGAACGCAACACCAGATTTTCCCACAAATCCACTATGGCAAACAGAGCTCTCAATAGGATTTCTTCGATCAAGGATGAGGAAGGTAACCTTCTCAACTCTCATGAAGAAATCGAAGCAGTGCTAGTTCAACACTTTCGTGGTATTGCAAAGGAAACCTGTTCAGATAAAGAACACTACATCAAAGATTTAACAAGACATATACCTAAGTTGGTTTCTAGAGAGGACAATTTCAACCTCAATATACCAGTGAGTGAAGAGGAGGTTAGTGAGGTCCTAAAGAAATGCAAAATGGTAAGGCACCAGACCTATATGGATTCAATGTATATTTCTTTCAAGCTTGTTGGAATATAGTCAAACAGGACATTCTGAATGTAGTGGAAGATTCCAGGAGGGATAAAACCATTTTGAAGGTGCTTAATACCACCTTTATCTCCTTGATCCCTAAACAGGAATTGGCTCAAACTCCTGATAGGTTTAGATCCATAACCTTATGTAATGTCATCTAGAAGATAATATCCAAAGTGGTGGCCAATAGACTCAAACATCTTGTTCCTATCCTTGTGTCGGTGGAAGAATCCAGATATGTGGAAGGTAGGCAAATCCTCAACAACATCATTCAAGCTCATGAGGTGGTGCACTCATTGAATATCAATCAGAAGGCTGGAATGATCATGCAATTGGACATAGCCAAAGCTTATGATAAGCTGAATTGGACTTATATAAGGAAAGCTCTCATTGCTTTTGGGTTTGATCACAACTAGATCAAATGGGTAATGGCCCTAGTTACTTCTCCCATCTCTTCAATTCTTGTTAATGGATCTCCCTCGGAGACTTTTATTCCTTCAAGAGGCCTCGGGCAGGGAGATCCAATCTATCCCTTTCTCTTTATACTCATGATGAAAAGGCTGGGTCAATCCATCAAGCATGCTAAAGTAATTGGTAAAGTCAAAGGTCTCCAACTTTCTGAAAATGGATAGGCCTTGACTCATCAACAGTTTGTGGATGCTACCATGCTACAGGGAATCCCCATGATTAAGGAAGCTCTTTCTTATAAACAAATCCTAAGAGACTTTGCCATGGCTTTAGGTATGGAAGTTAATCTCTCCAAATCTAAGATTTATTTCTTTAATACTCATATTGCTATTCAGAGGAATATATCCAGAATTTTGGGCTTTTAAAGGGAGATCCTCCCCCCAAAATATTTGGGGGTTCCTCTAACTGGCAAAACTTTACACAAGAGCATCTGGGAGCCAGTGATTAACAAATTGCAAGATAAAATCAGGAAATGGACTGTGAGGTCTTTAAAAGTGGCTGGTAGGTTGGTGCTCACCAAGGCTATCATGCAATCAATTACAGTCTTCATGCTATCAGCTCTCCCAACACCAAAAGGAGTCCTGCAACAATTCAAAAACATACAAAGAGACTTTCTTTGCGGAAGGGGGATGAAAGAAAGAAATGGGCCTTGGTAGCATGGGAAAAAATCTGCAAACCTAAAAACCATGGAGGGCTTGGATTAGATGATCCTGAGGTTCTGAGCAAGGTTCTGGGAGCAAAATTATGGTGGCGATGGGTAAAAGACCTAGAGGCTCAGTGGGCCATTATTTGGAAAGAAAAATATGCCAACACTTGGAAGAATAATGATCCCATAAGGATGTATGGAAATATAAAGGGCTCACACATTTGGAATAAGGCCTGGGAGAACCGGGGCTTAATTCAAGGTAACAACTTTTGGGAAATTAGAGAGGGAGACCTAGCTCTATTCTAGGAGGATAAATGGAAAAAGAGCCTATTTTGTTAAGAGAAGATTTGATGGACCTCAAGGAAGAGAAAAATACTAAAGGGTTATCTAAATTAAAACACTTTTGGGACCAAACCAACAGCATGGGAAAATGGAGAACCTGGAGGAACTTTGATTTTAGTGATGATAGCTCCCTGAAAGCTAAAGCAGAGACACTAATAAAAATGTTAGATATAAGGAAGATTTTGATATCAGAGGGGCAACAGCAACTGAGATGGGGTAACAATAATGAGGGTACTTTTAATCTTAAGGAGGAAAAATTCATTCTCCTTAGCTTGATTTCCCAGGCTCCGGATAGGATTTGGCAAGACCTATGGAGTCATCATGGCTGGATAAAAATCAAACTCTTCATGTGGCTGGTTCAACACAAGAAAATTTTGACCTGGGATAATATTAGGAAGAGGGGTGTCCTGGGGCCTTCCAGATGTAAGCTCTGTGAAGCCCAAGAGGAAACAATGGAGCACCTTCTCAACAATTGCATCTTCACCTCCAGGTTATGGGACTCTTTTGCCATCATTTTCCAGTAGACACATAGGGACAAAGGGATTATCATCAACACCCTAAACAAATGGAGAAGAAACTTTTCAGATTATGAAGTTCTCAGCTCAGCATGGGCTATCACGCAAAGCTTCATTATTTGGAATGTCTATAAAGAAAGAAACAATAGAATCTTCAAGAATGAAAAGAGGCCATCCCAATGCCTTTTTGAGCAAACCTTAAAATAGCTCAAGGAAATGGTTGGCACTATTGTGTGTAATCTCCCTAAGAACCCACCTTCTGCAGCAGAATTGAGAATTCTCAGAGAGTTGGGTTTGTAGACTCTTATTCCTTAGGGTCTTGATAGGAGGGTAATATCCATGGAATCTAAGCAAGATTTATGGCATCCTCCCCAAAGGGTTTTTTGAAATACAACATTAATGGGGCTTCAAAAGGCAACCCAGGAACTGCTGGTTATGGAGGGGTGTTAAGGGATGAGAATGGGAGTATCCTTTTCATCTTCTATTGTCATTTAGGAAGAGCCACCAACAACATGGTAGAATTAATGGCCATTGAGTAGTGTTTAGATTTCGTGGAATAGGATAACTACCAAAATGTGATTGTTGAAGTAGATTCTGAGTTAATTATTAAATCAGTTAAGAGAATTAGCTGGGGTACAAAGCTGGAAAAAGTCACAAGAAATTGGAGGCTGATCTAGGGCTTTCAATGGATTTAGCATCACGTCTAGAGCCTTCATAGAGTTAGTTTTAAACATGTACAAATAATGGCCAATAAATTGGCGGATCTTCTGGCCAATCAAGGAGTGATCAGCACAGAGCATAGGGTTGCGATGAGCTGGCAAGAGCTGCCCCATAGCAGATTAAAGGTGAATCGTCATGATTAGGTAGATGAAGATATGATTGTGTTTCAGAGATGAGCCATGGTGATGGAGTCCAGTTGATTCAGATGCATGATTTTATCAGTGTTTCCAATATCAGGTCTTTAGTGGGTGGCAGGCCATTCACAACCTTTGTTACCTGGGTTGGTACTTTTTTAGCGGATCCAGATGATAGCTGATTGGGTGGCTCTGTTTCTTGGATGAGAGGTAGGATGACGCGAGTCTCTTATTTCTTAGGTTTTGGAGGAAAAGACACAACAAAAAATCGGTATTCGGGTATTCTCGGTAGCCTCAAAACCATGGGTTTTTCGGCTTCGATTGCTCTCCCGGGTCTGGGGTAGTTTTCCGGTGAACGGGGGCCTTACAAGCAGGAAATGGTTTTTATGATTTTGAAGCAATTCCATTTGGTGGGCTACACGTGGCAGTGGAGTTGGCTCGAATATGGACCTCATTGCATGCTATTGTCTGGTCATGTTGGCCGGTGAGATATGATCCTCAGCCACTAGATCAAGCGAGGTGGATCTACGGCTGGGATCAATCGAGCTTGTTGGTGGCCCATGTGGGTAAGCGTCGTGATTCTTAGTTTTGCGAAATAGGCCACAACAGTTGGATCAAGGGAGGAGGTTCAATGGTGGAGATTAAAGATGCAAGTTAGGGAGATAACGGTAGACGTTAATGCCTTTTCTTCCTGACAGGATGAAAAAAGTTCTAGGTGGTATGCAAAATGTTTTGGGACGCTTTGTAGTTTTGTGGGTTCGTGGGAATTTTTGGACTTCATTTACATTTAGATCGGTACTTTAGTTCCTCTTCGAGTCCGTTACCGGCTTTAATTTTGTCTTGTTTTTGAGAGTTTAGGGGTTTGGTTTTTAGGGGTAGGGGATTTTGCCTCGGGCCCTTTTCATGTTTGTAGTTGGTTTCTTCCTTGGTACACAGCTTCTGAAGGAATGATGTAAATTATGTATTTTATTTGAAGGTCTGACTCTTGCATTAGCAAAAAAAAGAAAATCATAATGGGTGACACTAGAATAAATGATACTTTTCTGGAATTTAGAGGAATTATGTTCAAATTAAAATTCTTAAATTTAAAACATATTTCCAGTTGGGCGATTCCGGGAATCGCCCAACGTAAACAAGAAAAGATTTGATCTTGTTATGTTGCAATTATTATAACTGTAACCACTCCAAAATGATGCATGTAGATTTATTTGATTCCCTATTAATGTTAAAAAAGTATCATGTTATTGTATTCCCTGTTAATGTTACCGAAGTTACTATTTTATCATTTTGACTCTTGGATTTTTAAATAAGGAATTAATAAAGTGGAATAACAACTTTGGTATTGTTATCACTCAAGTTGTCCCTAGGCTCCTTATAGGGATACGGCCGAGGTAACCACAAACCAATCTTTGGATTGCAGGTTCTAGCCCACCTGCAATCAGAGAGGGCTCTCTCTTTAATGATTCAACTTTTGTTGATGATTTTAAGCTAGCTTTCTGGCTTCAAGGGAGTGTTGTTTGTGATTGGATGGAAGGTAGGATTCTCGAACAAAGAGGCAAGGTAAGGTGTGATAAGTTTCGAACCGTTGGGCATGGAGTCACGGATTGAGGCTTGCTTGCGTTTTCTTGGTCACAAGGGGATACAGAGCGGGATAACCACACATGATACAATTATCAATTTGCTAAAAGTACGGAATGAGAATCAAGGATGAAAGGAAAAGGAGAATCATTTCATCATGCTGAAGAAGAGGAGAAATGGATGAATGGGATCTAGGAGAAATTAAGAATTCCTAAACATGCATTCATATGCAAAAGAAACAGCGTAAAAAAGACCATTTAAGTATACATGCTCATAGCTATTTCTGAAGAAAACATCGAGAAATGCAGAAATTGAACTTAAGGTGTAATGAAACGAATCTTAAGCTATTCTTTTTTCCTGCAATTTAGAAGGCGGAATGGCGGTAACAAGCATAAATGTAAACAGAGGAGAGAAACACTTATTGAATAGTGTAGAAGCACAAGAATTCCGTAGTCATTCCTTGGCCAAGAGAAAACATCAAGTAGTTTCGCAATCCATGCTTTTAGCAATATTTGATTATGGAAATTATAACAGTTACAGTGCGAGTCTCTGCCCAGAGAAATTGCTGGAAAGGAGACTAACCAACTACTACCAACCAACCAACCCCCCACAACATTGTTCTGGGTGGTATTTATAAGAAAAATATCGGAAAGACATTCATTACAACTGACCTAAACAGGTCTGCTAGAAAACTCTTCAAAAATCTAAGTGTTGCTGGAATTAAATGCAAGTAAATTTTTTTGGCTGCGCTAGGGGAAGCTGAATCAGAAAAGGTGACAATGTGGCCCTTGGGGGCTAGATGTGGTGCTGTTGGAATGATTGTGTTGTGGGGACTGTAGTTCTGCTCTGGTGTGAGTTAAATGTGCAATAATTATGATTTGAGGGCTTCAAGTGGTTTTGCCCTCTTTCTTTGAATCTGTTGGAAGGTATTAAATGTTCTCCTACTTCGGGCCGCTGCTCAAGATTTTTACCGATACTCTTTGCCGCTACATTGATGGCTTCCGCCATCGACTGATACTCTTTGAAATGCTTGATGCCTGATGATTTGATCTGATACACTTTAAACTTTGTCACTGATCTGTTGTTGTCTTTAAACCGGATCACTTTGGCACGATCGGACGACTTTCGGGCTTTTTCGGCGCGTAACGGGCTAAGAAATCAAAAGATTCCCTGAAGATTCCCCGAAACAGCCTATTCCCCGTAGCGATGCGCGATTAGCGCTTTACGCTAATCGGGCATCGAAAACTGCCTCTGTTTCTTGTTCTGGAGCTCCGAAGTGCGATTTTTCTTCCTGCGTGAACTTTCGGCTTTCTGGCTGCTGACGTCGGCTGTACGGCGGATGACGTCAGCTGTGATGGGTCCCTGGTACATAATGACATGGTGAGGTGCTGGTACTGGAGGTAATGCGATGAACTAGCTCCGATGCGATCGCGATATCGCATCGGCGGGGAACGGAGGGTGCTTGAGTTGGACATTTGGCGCTTGCGACCACCGACCACCGATATCGCGATATCGTGTCGGGTGGTGACAGATGGGTCATAACTTGCGTGGAGAGGAAACTGCGATCTTGCGATGCGATTTGGCTTTTAAGGGCCTGCAGAGTGTTAAGGAAGTTGGCAAGGGGTTTGTTTTTGGCGAAAAAGAGAGTAAGTGGGTGTGAAGGGAATTTGAGGTTTCGGAAGGAGTCCGCTTACCTCAGAGGGATTGGGCAAAGTTAGTTAATGATTGGGGAAAGCGGAGAAGGGGAGTTAGTTATACCTCTTTTGAGCTTCTCGCATAGAACTGCCTGCTGATTGTGTCCTGAGTGAGATGACACCTGAAAATCTGGAACTGATCAACAATTAGGATTCAGCAACCTCAGAACTACCTACACAGCCTACTTACCTAGCATTTTTTCTTCTTTTGATTTGGGTGCACTTAGACTTGCAAACCCATCATTCATTTTTCTTTTGATGCTTTCCTATCTACATACTACCCTTATTTCTTCCAAGGGCCCAGATTAAGCTGTTGGGCTCCTTTGCTTCTTCTACCTATCTAAAAATCTGCCCAAGATTAAGCTGTTTGGACAGATTTACATTCTCTATATTCTAAACAGGAAATTCAAACCTAGGGAGACCAAGATTAAGCTGTTTGGACCTCCCTTTAACTGAAAATTGGCGATACCGGGATAACTTTACAAAATTTGGAAGGCAATTGAATGAACTTGGAGTAGCCTTCTTCGCTTGGAGACTGTTAAGCAAATATGGAGTATTGCAGCATGCAAAATACGACATATTTGGCCTATAAAATGTCAATCATGAAATATGAATAACCTGCTGTAGCAGGAAGCTAACAGTGGCTCCACTTGGGGATGGCTTCTCCTTGCGAGAAACCAAGAATAGTAGGTCGGAATGCCTTGGTCTTTAGTTGTTGTTGTTTTCTGCAAAATCGTCTTCTCCGACTGCCTTATTTCTCCTACCTACCTACCCTAATCAGCACGTACTTTGCCGTTAGGTGAGGTTAAATAACCAGTGCAGCCACTTAAGAAACTGAAAAACAAGATGAACTTGCTGACTGATGGTCTCTGAACTTAAAAGCATCATTCGGTTATGTGCCCTCATAATCAAACTTGTGGCACATAACGGTTGTTGTTGACGTATTTGGTCTTCACTGAGAAAGCATGCTAAAGAACTTGCGTCAAGCAGAAGTTCCACGTAGTCTGCAATAGGATCAACAAAATTATCATGTGAGAGAACTTCTTCTGGATTTTCTTGGTCTGATGGAACAACTGCATCCTCGGTAATCAGCCTAGCAGCTACTCCTTCTGTCTCTGTCTGGAAAATAGAATCATAGAGAATCTGTAAGTCAGCAGGTAGCGCTATTTCCTCTTGAGTTGGGGAAGGGAGACTTCGGCATGATTCCGGGTCTTCTTGGTTAGATGGAACAGTTGCATCTTCGGTAATAAGCCTAGCAGCTAGTCCTTCTTTCTCTGTCTTGAAAATAGAATCATATAGAATCTGTAAGTCAGTAGGTAATAGTATTTCCTCCTGATTTGAGGAAGGGAGACTTCGCCATGATTCTAGGTCTTCTTGGTCAGATGGAATAGTTGCATCTTCGGTAATAAGCCTAGTAGCTAGTCCTTCTATCTTTGCCTTGAAACCCAGATCATACTCAAACTGTAATTCAGGAGATAGCACTATTTCCCTGTGGACTGGGGCGGGAAGATTTTGGTAAAATTCTCTAGGGTCACGGAAATTGTATGATTGTATCTAAGCTTCCAAGAGTTCAATTTCATTCTCATATTTTTCAACAACTAAGTCAAGGAAAAGTTTATTCTGGCCGTCTGCTGTTTTTGACAATACTGCTCTGAAAAATTCTTCATTAAGCTCAAATTCTGATAAAATTTCTCTGAATTCATCTAAAGCTTCATCAAATGGAAGATCTTCCCAGAACTCGGTCATTCTCTCTCCTTGTTAATACTTGGGAACATGGAGTATTTGGTTGTAAAATTGGTTTGTTCCTCAGTGGAGCCTTTGATGGAAATTGAAGTGGAGTCGCCAGGTGGATGCTTAGACTCTGAAGTGCCTGATCTCTGTCCACCATCAAAGACCAGAAATAAGCGTGACAAGCTCTGAAGAACAAGAGCACTTTCTCCAGTGGGGTTTACAAAATGAACAAAGCGCTTGAATCCCCAATGGAGAACACAGGTACAGGTCGACCGAGGTTTTCATAAGTCGGTTTCTTCCTCTGTAGAGCTGCAGACTGGTTTAATCAATTTATCTGAGGGAAAGGTCCCCAGTGGAGTCACCATTATGTTATCACTCAGGTTGTCCCTAGGCTCCTTATAGGGATACGACCGAGGTAACCACAAACCAATCTTTGGATTGCAGGTTCTAGCCCACCTGCAACCAGAGAGGGCTCTCTCTTTAATGATTCAACTTTTGTTGATGATTTTAGGCTAGCTTTCTGGCTTCAAGGGAGTGTTGTTTGTGGTTGGATGGAAGGTAGGATTCTCGGACAAAGAGGCAAGGTAAGGTGTGATAAGTTTCGAACCATTGGGCATGGAGTCACGGATTGAGGCTTGCTTGCGTTTTCTTGGTCACAAGGGGATACGGAGCGAGATAGCCACACAGGATACAATTATCAATCTGCTGAAAGTACAGAATGAGAATCAGGGATGAAAGGCAAAGGAGAATCATTTCATCATGCTGAAGAAGAGGAGAAATGGATGAATGGGATCTAGGAGCCATTAATAATTCCTAAACATGCATTCATATGCGAAAGAAACAGCGTAAACAAGATCATTTAAGTATACATGCTCATAGCTATTTCTGAAGAAAACATCGAGAAATTCAGAAATTGAACTTAAGGTGTAATGAAACAAATCTTAAGCTATTCTTTTTTCCTGCAATTAGAAGGCGGAAAGGCGGTAACAAACATAAAAGTAAACAGAGGAGAGAAACACTTATTGAATCGTGTAGAAGCACAGGAATTCCATAATCATTCCTTGGCCAAGAGAAAACATCAAGTAGTTTCGCAATCCATGCTTTCAGCAATCTTTGATTATGGAAATTATAACAGTTACAGTGCGAGTCTCTGCTCGGAGAAATTGCTGGAAAGGAGACTAACCAACTACTACCAACCAACCAACCCCCCGTAGCATTGTTGAGGGTGGTATTTGTAAGAAAAATATCGGAAAGACATTCATTACAACTGACCTAAACAGGTCTGCTAGAAAACTCTTCAAAAATCTAAGTGTTGCTGGAATTAAATGCAAGTAAATCTTTTTGGCTACGCTAGGGGCAGATGAATCAGAAAAGGTGACAATGTGGCCCTTGGGGGCTAGATGCTCTGCTGCTGGAATGATTGTGCTTTGGGGACTGTAGTTCTGCTCTGGTGTGAGTTAAATGTGCAATATTTGAGGGCTTCAAGTGGCTTTACCCTCTTTCTTTGAGTCTGTTGGAAGGTATTAAATGTTCTCCTGCTTCGGGCTACTGCTCAAGATTTTTACTGATACTCTTTACCGCTACATTGATGGCTTCCGCCGTCAACTGATACTCTTTGACGCGCTTGATGCTTGATGATTTGATCTGATACACTTTAAACTCTGTCACTGATCTGCTGTTGTCTTTAAACCGGATCACTTTGGCACGATCGGGCGACCTTCGGGATTTTTCGGCGCGCAACGGGCTAAGAAATCAAAAGATTCCCTGAAGATTCGCCGAAACGGCCTATTTCCCGTAGCGATGCACGATTAGCGCGTTAATCGCGCATCAAAAATTGCCTCTGTTTCTTGTTCTGGAGCTCCGAAGTGCGATTTTACTTCTTGCGTGAAGTTTCAGCTTTCTGGCTGCTGACGTCAGCATGACGTCGGCTGTACGGCGGATGACATCAGCTGTGGTGGGTCCCTAGTACAGAATGACATGGTGAGGTGCTGGTACTGGAGGTAATGCGATGAACTAGCTCCGATGCGATCGCAATATCGCATCGGCAGGGAACGGAGGGTGCTTGAGTTGGACATTTGGCGCTTGCGACCGCTGACCACCGATATCGCAATATCGCATCGAGTGGTGACAGATGGGTCATAACTTGCGTGGAGAGGAAACTGCGATCTTGCAATGCGATTTGGCTTTTAAGGGTCTGCGGAGTGTTAAGGAAGTTGGCAAGGGGTTTGTTTTGGGAGAAAAAGAAAGTAAGTGGGTGTGAAGGGCATTTGAGGTTTCGGAAGGAGTCCGCTTACCTCAGAGGGATTTTATACTCTGGAAGGAGTCCATTGTATCTGCAAGATGGCTTGAAGGTTGAGGGTTCTTACTAAGTTTCAGGTAAACTGAGCAATTCCCAGGGAGTACTTATGGTTATTTTTCAACCAGGGGGAGGGATATTTATATAGGGGATGATTGACATAATATTAGTAGGGGGATGGGAAAATATAGGGAGCTAAATAATACTGTTAGTGGTTAATGTGGAGGTGGTAAGAAAGCGCTAAGTTCAGGAGACCTTAGGCTGTTACAAGGGGGTAGAACCAT
>APFE031273573.1:0-20383 GCA_000404065.3 Pinus taeda | reverse complement strand
ATCCACCTATTACCTACGTCTATTGTCATAATAATTTCAGTATGGTTCATGCTCTCAAAGCTATTATCCCTCATGAATTATGTGACTTGCAAATTGAGCCTCATGATGACTTGTAAGGAAAATATGAGAAAGCCATTCTCTTCAACAATGATTCGACTAATTATTCCCTTTTTCTGGCTTTGAGACCATAAGTGTACATGGTTACACTCCAATTATAGTAGGTGATATTTCTCCCATGGTGAAGCCTTCATTCCAATTAATCCAACAACCTACCCTTAGTATGCTTTGGGAATTATCATTGTTTGGAACTACTGGAGAGGTTGGTCAATGTACCAAGTTCTTAATTATAAGAATTCCCTATGGTTCATTGTGGCTATATAACGAATATCCCATCCATGTCCCTCATATTCATAATTTAATAGGGTTATCCATGGAGGGATAATATGTTTCCACTGTATTTCAAGGAACATCCAAGCATATCAAAAAGATGGGCTATGCCAATTTATATGCCAAATATAGTACCAATGATGAGGACGTGGACCAAGTAGACTTTATTAACAATGATTAAATCAATTTTTATTGTCATCTCATCACAGGTAAATTCACCCACCATTACATAAATGGTGAATGCATGCTCACCATCATTTGTGTCGTTGAATTATGTACACAAGTTATATTGTTAAATTGGTGAAAATACCTCCTAAATGAATTTTTAATGGCCTAGGAAGATGCATATAAAAGCGGGGTTAATTCATCTATGGTTATTTTCTCATAACCTTCCATGATGAAGTGGCATGCCCTTGATGGCCATGGTATGCATGCAACTTTAGATAAACAAGCCTTAGCTCATGTTTTCAATCCTTGAAATATTCATTCTAATGCCCCTAACATTACTTTCAATGACAATGTTTTTGGTACATAGTACAACTAACTTATTATCGCTATCTAGATTATGTGAGTTCCACAATCCCTCCTTGACAAGCATGCCTTTCAAATTTGGATGGAATTGATCACCACCATTGTTATTCTCACCCTAAAGCCATAGACAAAGATAATTTTTCCACCTACCCTTTGCCTTTCTATATTTCTCCAAAGATATACAACAAATCATTCATGAGCTAAGCTAGAGTCTAGCAAGTCTGTAAATTAGATGGAACCTACTATTCTCTTCGCACTTTAACCCAATGAAAGTTACCTTCACTTTCTACCTCATCTACCCATAAGCATTCATTCATGCCACCACCTTCGCATTTGATCCAGGATATTTTCAACCTTTAATTAAATGGCTTCAAACCTATTTCACTTTTTTTTGGACCCTTGTATCTACTTCTCAACCTAGTGGATTTGCACAAGTTGTAACTTCATCTATTCCCATTGTTGTTGCTCTTGAAGCTCCATCCTTTCATCTCGCTTAACTTCCTATGGCTCCCTTCGCAACACTGTTTGTGGTTCCAAGTGCATCAACTATTCCTACTCTAGTAACTCAAACAACACCTTCTATTGTGGCTCTACCTAAAGTTTTCTAGATTGGATATTATGAACTGACTAAGCCCTTTTAGCTAACCCTAATAGTAGAAGAGTTGCAACTATCTACACTTATTATTCCAAGTCCATCCCGTACACTACCTTCTCTTCTATCTTCTCTGAATGAGACCAATCTTTCTGATAATGACTAAAACATGTGATCCATTCATTCTACTCATGAGAAAATTCTAGAGCTTTTATCGGTTAAACTAAACACTCCTGTTGAGATTGGTGCCCCTTTTAATATTCAATTTTCTAAGTTTATTCAACAACCATAAAATTGTAAGAAGGTATTGCAAATGTGTGCCCAATATCATGATGTGGTTTCATTATTACCATTTTAAGTGCATGATCGTGTTTGGCATAACATCCAACAAGAGCAAGGAGAGGCTCCAAAAACTTGAAAACAGGGTTAGTCAGAAAAATATATTACTAGTGGTCAACCTTTGCAGTCCATATTTCCACCGAGCAATGTTATTTTAATAGTAAATATTTGGTAATGGTCATCATGCCAACTATTCCAATTTATGAAATCTTCCTCAAACCAGCTAGAAAATCATATGGCTTCTATAGAAAAATTACAACTCGATCTTACACAGGCTCATCAATATCTGCAACATAAAATTACTCAAGTCATAAAAGAACAAGATTTCTTTCAACAAAAGAAGGATAAAGTTGAGAAAAAACTAGTAGATGTAAATTTTAAGCTCATCGATATCTGTTCTACTATGGTGGAAATAAGTCCCAAGTTACCTAAAGATATATCATCATATGAACGCCTTCAATGTCTAGATTTTCTTGAAGATTCGTAGACAAATTTGGGCTCTCATAATATATCTCCTCCATCCATTATTTCTCAGTTGTTGTAGAGAGTACCTGATTAGATACAAGATTTATTTCAATAGATAAACCTTGTAGTTGAGAAGGGTTCCACTCTTCAGTCTACTCTTTAGCATCAAACATATGACTCTTGAGATATTTTATGTTAAGTGTAGGACTGGTCAGGAATCCTCACAATGTGAAACCTACCAATTTATGGTTTTTGGGATTAGATTAAGAAATTAACGGAGAATGTTGGTGTGATCAATGATCCCTTTAAGCTATAAAAAATATTTTCCTAAATTAAATAAAAGGATGTTGAAGTTACTACACTAGAAGATGCATCATAGCAAGTTAAGAAGACTATTCAGGATCTTAATCTCACTGTTCAAGACCACTATCTATAGTTGCATTAACTTAATTTACCTATTGATAGTGAGTATAATTGTTTACTTGCAGCCTGACCAAAAGTTCCAGATGTTTCCACCACTCCAACTTTGTTAATTAGGCCAATAATTTCTTATGAAAGTGGAAGGATCACTTGAATGCATATAAAGCCTCTCGCCATTCAGTTATTGAAAGTTTTCCTTAGTTGGGTCCTTCATTGGATGCAAAATCATCTGCGTAAGCAAAATATTGAATCAATGGAAAAAAATAAGTTGTGGTCAGGGCCTACTCGTTCCTTCATTTTGGTTGATAAATTTTGATCATAAATCAATAGTGAAAAGAAGAAAGAAAGAAGAAGAAAGAGGATAGGTAGATCAAGCTATTATTTTGGAAAGTATCAAGGGAGCACAAAAATAAGATTGGAAATGTCAAAGTGAAAGGGAGTTAAATTGATTTTATCAAGGCATGAAGTTAAATTTGACAATGTCACAAAAGTTAGATTGATCCCATCAGAGCACATGAGTTAAGGTTGACAACATCAAAGGAGTGGGTTAATTGATGACATTAAGAGGCCAAATTTATAAAAGAGTCTTCTTGAAGAGTTGTACGACACAACTACACTTAGGCACAAAAAATAGAAAAAAGGGGACATCTAGAGGAGAAAACCAACATGCGGGAAATAAAATTATTCCTGTTATGATCATGTACCTATGTATTTATCATTGTATCACTAAAATAATTTGATGCATTAAGAACAATTGTAACTTTGTGGATTAGCAAGAGTGAACTTATAATGTATGATCTTACCCAATATCAATAAAATGAGATTGTATGATGAAAGGGGTACCATTGATGTAATATGTTTGATCTATGCGTTATTTGAATTTTTTCTTTTAAGTTCTTAATTATGTTCATGTACAATGGATCACTATATTTTAATTGTTGATAACTTGTTTGTATGGTAAATGAATCCATGCACATTCTAAAAACCCCTTCAACATACTTATGGTCCTCGAAGTGCTTTGGGTGAGATCTTCCTCCCTTGCAGAATATTGAAAATGCTAGCACAGGCTAGACTACAACAAAACCCTTTTGTTAGCTCCTGAAGTAGAACCTTGGTCTTTGCATTATTTTCACCAACAAGCCCCAAAGAAAATTGCTTTGATACCAATATAATCTATAATTTGTTCTATACATTCCCCTATAATAATTCACAACAATACAACATTTAATATTTTGAAATCTTAAATTATATAAACTATTACTTTAGATCCTAAATTAATTATTAGTAGCTTAGTTCTTGAATTTATAAAATAATGAAAAAAAGAAAGCAAATGAATGCACTAGAGACACAAGTGAATGTTTACCTTAGGGAACCCCATATGTGAGAAAACCTAATAGAATGTGAAGCTTATGCTCTACACTTTTTTCTACAATTATCAAAATGAAAACACAAGAAAATGGGAAATCACAGAGTTCTCTTTAGCAATATTGTGTGAATGGATACTACAAAATCTTCTTCCTACACTAGTATGTTCTCAACTCCACCTCCTAGATGCATTTCTCAGATACAGATAAGTACAATAATAAACAATGGAACCCCGTTCTCCTCCTAAAAGCTTAGAAATCAATATAACTTAATAGTAGTCTACAACTAGGTTTATACTTCTTTAACACTCAATAAGTGTTAGGGTTTTCGAGTTTCTGTAATATTTTGAAAATCCAAATGTGCCTAAGCCAACATGTACAAGTAATGGGAGTTGATGTAGCATCCACTTGGTACAATGAGGCTCAATGAAGTAAATCAACTTGAAAAGGCATAAATTCCACATTGAGTTGATATTCACATTGTGAAAAAGTTTTTATTGTGTAGAACATTTTCAATAAGATAGAAATTATAGTCAAAATATTTAAATCTTAAAAATATTGAATTGACCCATCAAAATGATTTTATAAAATTCCAAACACCACCAAATCTCAAAAATAAAACATATTTCTAAATTAGACTCTACAAACCAATTTGTTTGATTTTTCTAACTAAAATTTACCACCTTAAATAAATAATAACTAAATTTTCATCCCACTATATATTCACCCTCTTTACTTTAATCTAGAAAAATGGTGTGTTTTGAAACTTTTGTAAATGTTTCCAACAAATCTCTAATAATATTTCCATTAAACTTGTAGAACCAATCAAAATATCTTTAGCCTTGTCCTATGGAAGATTACTTGATTGAATCCCGTTTGTGAGAGTACTATTGAATTGTTTGCACCAGTTATACCCATTGCTTGAATCCCGTTTATGAGAGTACTATTGAATTGTTTGCACCAGTTATACCCGACACTAACAAATTAAGAACATAAAATCACAACCATAACACTATCCTACTATGAATTGTAGGACGTCAAGCTCCTTTTAAAATGTGTCAACGTGAAAGAGTTTAATTAGCTCTTGGAGAGGACCATGGAGGTAAAGTGTTATGTGATATGAATTAAACAAAGGCAAATGAGTATGAACATATTTAATGCAATGTTGTAGAAACTTATGGTAGGGATTCAAGATTTTGTCAAGGCTTGTTAAAATAAGGTTTTTAAATTGCCACATACTTTAATTGCATGGTAAAGTAGTTTGTTTTTATTAATTTCCTATTTCTCCTAGCGTTGTCAATCAATTTGCAATTAAATTAAAAGCCATAAAATTCGGCATGCCTGAAATAGTTGGTTTATTGTAGAATGTACATTAATGGTGAACGATACACTAATCTCGAGGTTTCCTCACAAACCGCCTGGGTTTGTCTATATAACAATGTATCAAACAAATTGAAAATCTAGTTATTTTTACACATAATTTTTGGATTTTTTTGCTCTGGTTTTTCAGGGCTAATTTTTTTTAGTGCAATTGTTTAGAGCTTTTTATACTGTGTTTTTTTAAGTCTATTTTTTTTAAAATCCAGTAGAAATTTATTGAAATCACAAGCTTCATATGTAACCTCTACACTGTCTAAATGCTTAGGGTGTTGGGGTGCTGAATCCATATACACGGTTAAAAAACTAGTTTAAATAACAGATCAAAATTTCACCTCAAATTTTTCGACTAGATTCAACCACAGAAAGTCCAAAAAGTCACAATCACCACAACTCCATTGGAAATGAGGTGATAAAAGTCCACATAGTACATATCCGCAAGATATATTTATCAAGAAGTTCCTATTTCCACCTCTAGAGATTTATTAACGCTGCTTGACATGCGCCCTGAAAGCCCGATGTAACACGGCGTTATTTTTTTCCCACCTCTATAACCGCGCGCCTGTTATATCTAGATATCATGAGGGCATGCCAAGGCGCATTAATAAACCTATAAAAGTGGAAAGAGGAATTTCCTATTTATCCAGCGATTGAGCCATAATACCATAATGTACCTATTTAGATCCAACATTAAATATATACTACACCCCATATTTATGGGTTAATAAACTTAGAAATATTAATTGTGGTTTCCTTCCCTCCGTTGACCACATATTTATGGATTTATGGGTTAATAAACTTGGAAATATTAATTGCCGTTTCCTTCCCTCCGTTGGCCGTTGATTCAGTCCCCAGTTGTCTATAATGAGACTTTTTGGAAGCATTTCCGGTGGGTTTTTTTAGTCAAAATCCGATAGCAATTTATTGGAATCACAAGTTTGATAGCTAGTTTCTGCACAATCAAAGTGCCCCAGAGGTTTTCCAGGGTGCTGAATCCAAATATGAAGTTAAAAAACCATTTTAACTGCAGCAAATCAAGATTTAAGGTCAATTTCCTCGACCAGATTCCGTCACCGAAATCTCCAAAAAATCGCATTATAGACAACTCCGTTTCCACCCTCACCTTTCTTCGGTCTCTTTCATTATAAATTGAAGGGGCTTTCACTCCTCACCCTCCGCATTTCATCTCTCCTCCTATCAGGCTCCCGCATCTAGTGAGAGAATAAGCTCCCTCATGGCTCCTACACGCGGAGATAAAGATGGCAATGGCAAGAGCGGCCCGATTGGAACTGTCGCCAAGAACGTGAAATATATAGGTGTAAGATACAGAAGTCCGGGCCGTTACGGTGCAGTAATCAGAGATGAAGTGTGGAAAAGAGATGTGTGGCTCGGTACATTTAACAGCACTGAGGAAGCTGCTAGAGCATACGATGCTGCAGCGAGACATCTAAAGGGGAAATCAGCCAAAACTAATTTCACCGGTCCCCAGCTTGACCCTGTACCAGAAATGACTTGTCACAACCAGAGCTACAACATTCAAAGGAACAGCACTACACTTGATTCTCCGCCGGCCGCTCTGGATAGGCGGAGTCCACTTAACTGTGTCCCCGCTGACTTTAACGCCCATCACGCCCATCGACTTCACGCAGCTATCAGATCTGCTGATACAATCAGACAACCGAAGCTCAATATCGTTAATGGAGGCGTGGGAGCGCAGGGAATGGCGGACCCCGGCATAAGTAGTACAAGCGAGATTGACCTTCATATTGCCGGCCCCCATCCTCGTCCTATTTCTTGTCCTCCGACCAATCGCATGGATTGGGCTGCCCTTGTGCAGCAGCCGCCAATGGCAACGGGGCGGCTAGGAGACACTGCCCTGTCTCACATTAATACGCACAAAATCCATGAAGCAGTGCAACTGGGCATGGTAAATAATTTACCTCGTGCGGCTGGTGATTGTTATGACTATTCCTCTGGGGGATTGCTAAAATCACAAGTCTCTCACCCTTCTGGACCGGAAAACACAGGGCCATCTGTGTTCGACTTGAATCTGCCACCTCCTGAAGGGGAAGTTGTTTCTGTTTCTTCTGGAACGATATGTGCTGGGCCGAATTTGACCTTGGATTTGAATCTCCTTCCTCCTGAAGAATAAGATGTAAGATGGTCACGATTAACATTCTTGCAAAGATGCTTTTCATTAGTCTAATCACAATAGGATATCTTTCATGTATGTTTCTATTCCGTAACAAGTTTTTCTATGAGATCCGGCATTTAGAAGTGGTTATATATTCTTTTTCTGTCTTATTATTTGTATGCTCTTGGATTACTGTGTATGTCAACCCAAATGAGAGCTATATTTTTTTTTGGTTATAACATTATATTTCAGATGAAAACCTAAACCTACATTGTTTTGTTTTTGTGTCTTTCTTAAGGGGAAATTAAAAGCATTTTTTTTTTTTTATACTTATTTTAGGGTTTGTTTTCCCGTGCAGTTGTTTTTATCTCAAAGGGACATTTGAAAAATTTCGAAGTATTTTATTTGAAAATGTTATATATAGGGTTTGTGTTTTCGCTGTAACTGTTTTTATCTCACAGGAATATTTGAAAAGTTATGAGTATTTTATTTGAAAATGTTATATACAGTTTTAGAATTTATATTCTAAAATTCTAATATAATTGTTAATATTTTGTAAATTATTTTGTAATTTTAATGATTTTTTTTTGGATTTTAGACAAATTAGATTATAAAATAAATGGTAAAATTTTCCCAAAAATCGTACTTAAAGACTACTATTTTTTAAAAATGAATAACACACTTGATATATAAATTACAATTTTTAAATTTAGCATAAATTCTAGCCCTATATTGCACTAGTTATATAATTCTATGTCTTTTTTAATCAAAGAATAATGTAATTAATGCATGTTTCTGATCTGTCCATAAATGTATTTAACAAATCTCACTCTCAAAATGGAAAATTTGCACCTATTGTTGGCATCCCATTTCTCCTATAAGGGCATATTGTCATTAATGTATGTTTTTCATCTCTTTAGGAATAGATTTCATATCCCACATTGACATTCTCATATTCGAATGGCGTATCACTAACAAATGGCATGGAAGTTCCCTTAGTAGTAAATTTGGTCATTGGTGTACAGTGATGATTTTTCTTTCTTAGGATAACAAAGAACCAAAAAGATAGAATACACAAAAACAATCATAGCATAAAACTATCTATGTCCAAGGAGAATATTATACTAAAAAACTTCAAGATCAATGGCAATATTTTTTCCTCCTAGCTCAATTTAGAATGCAAGGAAAAATCCTTTAGTCAACGAAGTATGCCCGTCAAAGGCCTTAAGTGTCATACTTGAGTGGAAAATTTCTAAAGAACAATGATCTTCCCATCATGATGAGACCATGATATAAGTGGAGGATCCTTCGTATATAAGAGTGTGGTAAATATTTATATTAAATATACAAACCAATATATGAAAAGCATCTAATGGGATAACCTATTCCCACTTGTATTAATGTCAAGCATAATCAAATTCGACTCTAAGTGATTGCCCACTTTGATAGTAGTCAACAAGGCTATATGTTACATGGGAGAACTCTCCAAAACCTCCAATGTAAACATGGCATATTGTTCTTTGGCTATATCCTTGATAATAGTGTAATGTTGGGTAACCCTGCAATGGGATTTTGTGTCGACCAATAGAGAAGACCCTTACCACACAAATTACTATCTCCAAGGGCTTATTGAGTGTGAGAGGCCCATTAGGTTGAGTGGGGATGATAAAGTCTATGGAATCTAGATGAAGAACTACTCTCAAGGGTCTCATAAATTTTTTCTCTCTTAAACAATTGCATTTCATCATTGCACATAAGAATATGTGATGGCCTCCATAAAAGTTTGATCCTTTTGTTCCCCAAGGCTAAGGAGGGGGAGGGTTGGAACCGGTTTTTATTGTGTTTGGGATGGTAATAAATGTACATAGATTTCATGCTACTTCTTGGTAGCCATTGTTTCTAGGAGGTAATGAATCTCATTCATCGTTGGGAACTCATGAGTTATATGGTCACCTTGAAAAAATAGAAGGGAGATTAACCATATGTATTTGTTCACTTCTGCCCCCACCGATGTCTCGTTGGCTTTATTGTGCCTATTGAGCATTTGTAGAGGTGATTTTTTTTCTTCATCTTACCATCAAGTTGCTAAGAATTCTTAGGTTCTATAAACTGAACCATATGAATCTTGACAATCTACTCAAGAGACTTTTCTGATTGACACCTATCCATAGTTGCAAGGTGACACAAGGTTACCCCTGCTTTACCCACAACTTGCATAGATTATGCACATATCTGATTTGTCCCAAGAATTTTAACTCTTTGCTGAGTTAAATCTTCATTTACTAAGGTTAAGGCCCTTTCATCAATTCCTATGTTGAATGGTTTATTAAAACCCAACATAGTCTACCCGTTCATTCAATATGCATGTATCGTGACTTTTAATCATCCCTTATCCTTCATTTAGGACTTTATTAAAACCTTTCTTTTAGACCTTCCTATCGGGACATTATAACCCTTCTAAATCTTCATTCATTTATTATGAGGACTTATTCAACCCTTATAACCTTTCAGTACTTCTTATTCTCGCATATATAACCAAACCCCACATTTTCCTTTGGTTAATTTGGACTTAAGCCCCAATTCCTTCTATTGGCACTTTAATCCCTTTAAACCATTTACAAAGGAATTTAACTACAAAAGATACCTTTCCTCCTTTATATGGTCCTTCCACATTTCCCGATGCTACACCTTTATCGCAATCAGCAATCGCTCCTCCGCTGGTCACATTAACATGTGTTCCCCCATATCCTCCAATATGTGTTTAGCTTCTAGATTTCAAATAAAAATAACTGCACTTCATTTCCCTATTGGGTCCACTCCTATTGCATGCCTCAATACTCTTCCGCCGATAAAGCATTGTTTACTTGTTGCGATGCGACATTTATTACAATCGCCACCATTGATCCTCCTTTCCATCCAACTATTCTTAGCCTTCCCAATCAATAGACTTTCTTACAATTCTCCATCATTGATCTACATTTAGAGGATCCGACTATTCACACTGATTTCGGGATGACAACAAGCCCAACAATTAACCTGCTATATGGACCCAATGGGAATTAAATTCCCAATCTAATAAAGTTCGCATCTGACTTATTAATTAAATTCTGATTACTTTGATGCTCGATGTCTGTTGGATGACAAGATCTCTCGATCCTACAGTCTCCGATAATTTTAAAAGGATTCCGCCGACGCGATTTGATCCTGGCCATTGACCATAAAGATCCAATGGCTATGATTTTCCCATACTTTCTTCCTTTTATCTTCCCCCTCAATTAAGCGTTACTCCATTTCTTTAGGTTTCTATGGTTTCCGGATTTTTCTTCAAAGGTTTTCTTTTCGCTACTCTGTTGTGCATTCTTTCTGGACTTTACTCTGTGAGTTTTTTACTCACGAATGATTTGGTTCTGCAATTTCTCAACGCCACTAAGGTCCTCTGCCTCTTCTCTTCCTCTGTGCATTCACCTCCACTCTGCATGGATATATTTATATTATGCAAACTCTCATAACACCTAATTCATCACTCAACACTCGAAATACACACTTATACAAATTCTAATTAATCTTTGTATATATAGATACAAACAAATAATTAAATATTGAGACTCTGTCTCTTGGCCTGATGTTCTAATATCAGTGGCCTCTATTACACTATGCTTGTAGGCTTAAATCCCACACTCTAGCTTAGCCAACTAATTATCTAACTTTCTAACCCCTGTATTTGCCTTTTAGGCTTACATTTATATGAAGGGATTCTAAAACCAATTCTCGTTTAGATCCATAAATTACTTAACAAAATTCCTAAATTTATTCCTTATTCCTAAAACTCCTCTCTAATCCCTAAATTCATGAACTCGCTCCTAATCTAAGATTTACAATCAATTCTCAAATCCCTCAATATCTCAACTATCCTAAATCTCTCATGTTCTCCTACATCCAATAACATTTACAAATATGTCTCACAATATTCAATTAATTCCCTATTCTAGCTTCTCTCATTAAAATCACTCAAAACATTAATAATTACATTTAATTCACCCTTAGGAAACGAACTTCCTTGAAAACACATGACCCCCTATGTTTATTAAAATACAATGATTTTCCTTGAGCTAAATGCTCCTGCATGAGACTTCCAAAGTAGAAAATTTTCATGATCTCCTAATCATGTGTCTTCATATATTGATATAAAACAGGGTCCCGAACTTTAGTTTGTAGCTGTCCAAACACTTTGCACCTTTGCCACTGCATGTCTGCTATCTTTTGCTTTATCTTCCTCTCCTTGTCAACCAAGTTCAAGTTTTGATTGATCATCCTTCCTGTTGCTATCATTTTCCTCCATATGGACTGCCTCATCATTAACTGCCGCATTTCTTTAATTTCTGTCTCCAGCACATCCTTGGACTAGTGCATATTCTGCCATTCGTTGTTATTTCTTTCTCTCTACTTCAGGTTGTTGCTGTTATCCACTAACTCTTCAAAATGTTTTTCTTCTCCTTGGAGTTGTCGAATGCTATCACTTAATCTTACTTGTTCTTCGCTTATTCTGATTGCCTCCCTTTCATCCTTACCCTCTGTCAAGATTACCTCTGTCTGCATTGAATCCTAACTTTCTAGCATTCTCTCCAGCAATTGAACATCTCTGTTCCATGGATTAAATTCTTCCATAGAATCTTCTTCTTCCATTTTTGTTTGGTTTTCCATCTGTGCCATATTTCATCTAGCACCTGCAACTAAACCTGCACTCATAAAACACTTGTTAAAATAAAAAACGTAAGGCCTCAGTGCCTCCTCTTCCTTTGGCAACACATCAATATGCTGCTATGGTTTTTTCTCCTCTTCTATCATCACATCAGTATGTTGATTCAATCTCTTTAAAGAATTATCTAAAGTATTTCTAAGACTATCAGTTAGTCTTTCCTCCACACCATCTGCTTCAAGATGTCTTTTTTCTCTTGTCCACTGAAATGAACTTCTTCCTCGGAAATCATAATTTCACACTTTGAATTTCCCAGCAAATACTCCAGCAGTTCAAGTTATCTATGACACTTCATAAGTACTTCATCATTACTTATGATTCCTTCATTTATACACAAATTATCAATATGAAATTTACAATGTTCAACAGTCCCAACTATTGCTTTACATATCAGTTCTTCAGATTGAATTTCATCTCCTTCTTTCACAAGAAATTATTCTTGTGTTGTCACAGTTTCAAATTTCAATGCATTATTAAGTTATTTCTGCTACAATAAATCAGTTCTTCTCTCATTTAAGAGATATTCTCCATCCTCCTTTACTTTAGAGTTTTTATCTTCTGGAAGATATTCTCCCATACTTTTGATAGCTTCGAAAGATTGCTCATCCTGTGCAAAACCTATAAACACATCAAAGTTATTAGAGATAACAATACAAGGTTTTACATTTTCCTTCTGGGCTGCATTTGTCCAACAGTTCAGAAAGTCATCAATAATTCCTTCCTCTTCACCTAGAATTGTGCCCTATTCTGGTTCAAAAATGGACACTTCCACTTCTAATTCAGCTTCTCTGAGTTCTTCAGATCTTAATTGAACATGGAGTACCTGTTCAGGCTTCATCAAATATTCTACTAATTGCATATTTACCTGCTGACTTCTCTTCTTTTGTAGCCTTCTCTATAATTTATGCCACCTCACTGGCTTTCTCCTCAAGACCCAACCTTGTCTCTATGTTTCCTCAGGTATCATAATCAATACGTTGAGTTGTTCTTCCATCTCTGCAATCTCTTTCTTACTTTCCTCTTGACTCATCCTCTTGCCATTTGCCTTGGCATCCTCTTTCTTCATATTTCTTCTGCGGTGGTCTTCCTTAGAACCTCTGTTATGACTATTAGTTGCCATCTTCTTCTCTATCATTGTGAGCTCCTTACTTAATTACTATGAGCTGCATTATAGCCTCTGCATCAGCAAGTCTTCCCTGCTACCACTTACCTCACCAAGCTTTCCTCTGTACTTGGTCTTTTGGCAAGCAATTGGTTCTCTATCTCTGGAACCTCCATTGAGCACTCTTCTCTGCTCCTTTAGGCTTCAACTCATCTTCACCTTCTCAAGAACACAACTATCCTCTTGTATTTCAATCACCATGAAATACTTTGTTGTGACCACTTTTTCTTTCGCTTATAAAGTCTTACCAGCTTCCTTCATTTCCTCTTACCAATTTAACCCACATCCTTTGTGGAATTTCCTTTGTGATCTGCAACAATACCTATACAGTAACAAGTCTCCATATTGCTACATATGCCTCACTAAGCTTCTCTCCTCCTAGCTCAGACTTTTAGCATTTCTCTCGTTCTTTCCTTTGGAACCAATTGAGCACTCCTTGCTCTAGGCTTGCTACAATCTTCTCACCTCCTTATGCTGTCACCTGTGTGTCAATATAAAAAACCACAACTCTCCAGCATTCAAATCAAATTACACAAAACATGTCATCTCACCTTCAAGATCTCTGCATGATCTTGTTCTACCATTTCATGTACTTTGAATGGATTGTCCTTTGTCTTTTCCATATGCAAGTTTGGCTCCACATCATGTCTGTGTGCCTACTATTTGTCAGATTAAAATCTAATCTCCCTTGCCTGCATAAACATCTTAACACATTCTCTGTTCTCAATTCTTTCACATAGAATTTCTTTGTTCTATTTAACACCAACTATTTCAATTACAATTTGGCTCTGATACCAAATGATGCAAGGTTACCCATGCTTTACCCACAGTTTTCATGGATTATGCACATATCTAATATATCCCAAGAATATTAACTCTCTGCCGAGTTAAATCTTCATTTACTAAGATCAAGGTCCTTTCATCAATTCCTATGCTGAATGGTTTATTAAAACCCAACATAGTCTAACCCTTCATTCAATATGCATGTATCGGGACTTTTAATCACCCCTTATCCTTCATTTAGGACTTTATTAAAACCTTTCTTTTAGACCTTCCTATCGGGACATTATAACCCTTCTAAACCTTCATTCATTTATTATTGGGACTTATTCAACCCTTATAACCTTTCAGTAATTCTTATTCTGCATATATAACAAATCCCCACATTTTCCTTTGGTTAATTCAGGCTTAATCTCCAATTCCTTCTATTGGCACTTTAATCCCTTTAAACCATTTAAAAAGGAATTTAACTATAAAACATATATTTCCACCTTTATACGGTCCTTGCACGTTTCCCGATGCTACACCTTTAACGCAATCGACAATCGTTCCTCTGCGGGTCACATTAACCTGTGTTCCCCCATATCATCTGATATGTGATTAACCTCCAGATTTCACATAACACTAATTGCGCTTCATTTAGATATCAGGTCTGCTCCTATCGCATGCCTCAATACTCTTCCATCGATAAAGCATTGTTTACTTGTTGCGATGCGATATTTATTAACAATCACCATCGTCGATCCTCCTTTTGATCTCACAGTTCTTATCCTTCCCGATCAACAGACTTGCATTACAATTCTCTGTTGTTGATCTGCATTTCGAAGATCTGACGATTCAAACGGAATTCATGATGACAACAAGCTCGGCAATTAATCGTCTATACGAACCCGATGGGAATTATAAATTCCCAATCTAATACATTTTGGGTGTGACTTCTTAATTAAAGTCCGATTGCTTTGACGTATGATGTCTGTTGCATGATGAGATCTCTCGATCCTACAATCTCCGATAATTTCAAAAGGATTCTGTTGATGCGATTTAATCCTGGCCATTGATAATAAAGATCCAAATGCTATGATTTGCCCATACTTCATTCCTTTGCCCTTTCGTCTCACTTAAAATTTATGCCATTTCTTCAGGTTTCTATGGTTTCCGAGTTTTTCTTCGAAGGTTTTGTTTTCTCTACTCTGTTGCGCATTCCTCTTGGGCTTTACTCTGTGAGTTCTTTACTCATGAACGATTTGGTTCCACAATCGTTCAATGCCACTAAGGTCCCCTGCCTCTTCTCTTCCTCTGTGTATTCACCTCGACTCTTCCTGCATATATTTATATGATGCAAACTCTGATAACACCTAATTCATCACTCAACGCTCCAAATACACACTTATTCAAATTCTAATCAATCTTTGTATATATAGATACAAACAAAAAATTACATATTGAGACTTTATCTCTTGGCGTGATGTTCTAATATGAGTCACCTCTAATACACTCTGCCCATAGGCTTAAATCCCACACTGTAGCTTAGCCAACTAATTATCTAACTTTCTAACCCTTGTCTTTGCCTTTTAGGCTTACATTTATACCAAGGGATTCTAAAACCAATTCTGGTTTAGATCCACAAATTACTTAACAAAATTCCTATATTTGTTCCTCATTCCTAAAACTCCTTTCTAATCCCTAAATTCATGAACTCACTCCTAACCTAAGATTTATAATCATTTCTCAAATCCCTCAATCTCTCAGCTATCCTAAATCTCTCATGTTCTCCTACATTTAAGAACATTTACAAATATGCCTCACAATATTCAATTAATTCCCTATTCTATCTTCTCTCATTAAAATCACTCAAAACATTAATAATTACATTTAATTCCCTCTTAGGAAACCAACTTCCTTGAAAACACATGACCGCCTATGTCTACTAAAATACAATGATTTTCCTTGAGTTGAATTCTCTTGCATCACAAGGGCTTGTGATGTGACATTTGATAGCCCTAGTTGAGTAGCTAATTGACTCAAAACATCATTGGAGATAGAATCAATCAAACCATCAGAAAAAGATCCTATTTTTAAGCATTTTTTATCAATATATGGCCGCCGAGTATTGCAAATGATATCATACAAGATTCCTTAATATGAATATGTCAAGTCAATATCTTGGAATTTGAAGATAGCTTGCCCCTTTATGGCCACCTCGTTCATAGCTATATCCTTGGAAATCTAAGGTAGCAAGAATTGGGTGAACCATTCATTAAGTAGTCAATTGAGAATTTGGGTCCTAATGAACCACTTATGTTGCCTCCACTTATGAATATTATTAGAGGTGTCGGTGGAAGTTTCCTACTTAAAAGTAGATAGGAGACCACTTCCAATATCTTGCCATTAAGGTAACTAGAAATTCATTAGAAACATTCAAACAAAGGAAGAATAATCATGTTCTAATTCTTTATTGTTTTCGATGTAACATTTAGTAGGACCTCTAGTTTTGTTTTGTTGGAAGAGACACAACCTAATACTATCATCCACTAAATAATTTTATTAGCATAATAAATGGTAGGTGGTGATGTGTGTGGCCATGTTCTCTCAGTGATTTCTATCATATTTTGGTATATATAGAGTATTTTTATAATCATTGGTATCCATTGAGGGTCGTGGGATATGGCGTCATTAGTGAGTCTTTCCAAATACAAAAAATCAAGTGATCTTAAAAATAGAATTTGGTCATGGCTAAATGGGTCTTAAGGTAAATATTAAACCCTATATTGACCTTGGTCCCCCCATAGTCTAATTCCAGAAGAAGGATAATTAATGAAGTGTTAATTAGGCCCATAGTGTTAGATCCTTTGGAAGAGACATAGTAGAAAAATGATATTTCCCCAAGAGGGATTTCCTCTATGGACAAAGGAACTCTAAAAAGCATGAATTATAATAGGATTATATTTTTCACTTCAAGGATGACCTCTTAATACCAAATAAACTCTATAAGTAGGAGCACTTATGATAAAGATGGTCTTAGAAAGGAAATTTCCATAGATAAATTAGCCCTCCAAAAAAGGAATTTTTCCCTAATGTGAAACTACCTTAATGATTTTACAATCCTTTAAAGATATTTCCACCCCTAGAATGACTAGGAACAAGTATTAACCCCTTGGAAGATCACCTATATATGTTTGTCGCATACTAGATATCATAACTATAGGGATGGAAGATATACATGGGAAGCACCCATCTCACACAAGTTGGCTCTAGCTTGTAGCCACACTTCAAAAAAAAATGAATGGAGGGAGGGACACTTATAGACTAGGGAAACTACTCAAGGTCATAGATTTAACTAGTGGTAGGCCATAAAGTGATAAAGTGGACATGTTAAACATTGGAAGAGTGGACAATATCACACTAATCGAATATAACAAGGACATCATAGAGAAAATTAATGACATATATGGTGAAGATGATCCCATATCTCCCATGGAATAAACACTCCTCTGATGAGAAAATTAATGAAAGGACAAGAAAAAAAGTTGATTAAAGTTTACACTCACTTGTACATGTACAGGGTCAGGAGTATTTTTCAATGGTGGGATGACAGGTGGTCGTGAAATTTCCTCTACTACATTAAGGATGAATTGATCTCGTCCCCCTGAAAACCAAAATTAACTCTTCGGAACTTAGTTTCATCTAAGCCTTTTAATGGTGGAGTTATCTGATAACTCTGTGGTGGTGGACCCTCCTATTTAGGAGGAAGATTTTGTAATATTCAAGATTGAAAGATAATGGGTTAGGCCACAGTGTATATATAAGTTTAATTATTTAATTAAGACACCGCTATGGATAATTAGAATCATAAAAAACAAAACACACTATAAATGGTTCTAAGAGATACAACAGAAAACCACCTACAAAGGTACCTCCTAAATGCCAAAAAACTTGAGGTGATGAAATACCTAAGGACCTTGACTAATGAAGGACTAAGAAACTCTCTACACTAGTCTTGACTAACTAGAGTGACTGTTGGGTCCCTATAATACTAGTGATTACCCCATTACTATTGTAGTTGTACCCCTTATTAATATTGTTGTGCCCCTATTGTACCCATAGTTTTGTTACTGTGCCCCATAGAATCCCTCTATTGTTATTTTTGTGGCTTTATATTATTATTGTTAGGTCGACTGGGTTATATTGTGACTCCTTAGACTCCTATATATAGAAAGGAGGTTTTGTCATTTGAATCGTCCAAGAATTGTTCATTTGTGTAATGTAAAGGAGGTTACTCGCTCAAAGAGGCTGAATTCTAAGGCGTTGATCTATCTTTTCTTGAGTTGGTTTCATAAATTTGGTATCAAAGATTTGGATTCTAGGGTTTCGCTACTCCAAACAAGTCATCGTGGCATTTTCACTATAACTATTTTTATGCGACGTTTCAAAAGCAAACAAAAAACCCATTTGAGAAGACATCGCGCGGAATCTCAGGTCTGAATTTCAGAGCTTTTTGCATTATATTTTGGGAGATATGATATGAGGAATTTGCTCCTTTTGCAGAATCTTGAATTACATTCAAAACAGGTGACCTCGGGAAAATCATCATAACTTTCACTCTGAACATTAGATTCAAATTTCGTAAGAAGGTACTGAAAGAGGACGGACTGCAGTTTCTTGTATATATTTTTTAGAGCCAAAGGTCAAAACAGGGATACGTGGCACGTCGTACAAGTTCACTCTACAGAATTAGTCTATAATCAAGTCACTGGCATAACTCTTCGTTGGAGAATCCAATTGGGATAAGACTAGTGGCATTGGAAAGAGGACATAGAGGGCTACTGCAGGTGACAATTTCATGACTGGATGATCCGAAATTACCGAGATACATTAGAGGCAATATCGAACTCCTACAAAGTGAAAAAAGGTGTTTATATTTTTTTAAATGTTTGCTTAAGCTTGGTTTGAAAAATTATTCTGAAGGAATTCAAAGGGCATAGTAAAGCATTATTGTCGGTAATTGATGCCCCGAGGAAAGAAAATGGAAACACCTAGTAGGCGACCTGAAAGCTCTAGCATGACTCATGAAGAAGAGGATGGAATGCAACATGATATATCAAAATTACGAGACCAAGTGCAACAAGTGTCACTTGCACAAAAAGGAATAGAATCTAAGATGGATGGTTTAAAGAAGGGTGTAGAAGCTAAGATGGATTGTTTATAGAAAGGTGTAGAAGCTAAGATGGATGTTTATAGAAAGGTGTAGAAGCTAAGATGAATGACGTGGAAGCTAAGATGGACGATTTGAAGATAGATTTGAAGACAAACATGGAAGAATTGAAGATAAATATGAATAAGTTGCTACAAGAAAGGGTCGTTAATGGTGAAAGGGTAGTAAAGGAAACTCATGATGAGAACAAAAGAAATGTTAATCATTATTCCATAGACTCTAATTTTGGATCAAAGACCCACCATATTCCAAAAATCGATATGAGGAAGTTTGATGGCAAGGATCCCGCAACATGGATATTACAGATGGAGCAATTTTTCAATGTCAATAATGTGCAAAACACACAAAAAGTACGTATTGCAACTTTATATTTGGAACCAAATCTGTTTGTACGGTATCAATGGCTTTGCTCTCCTAAAAAAATTATCACTTGGGCAATTTTTACGGAAGAATTGACAGCACATTATGAGGATACAAAAAGCAACACTTTTTTTAGCCAATTGATAAACCTCAAACAAAAGGGTTCCATAATGGAGCATATTGAGGAGTTCCAAAAATTGAACATAAGGGTAAAAAATATTCCAGAGGAGCATAGGATTGATGTGTTCATAGGGACTTTAAAGGATAATATCCAACATGATTTTCGCCTTTGGGAACCTGATTCATTAGAGAAGGAATTCAGGTTAGCAAGAAAAATGGAAAGCAAAACTATGGCAACCAGTAAGCATACCAATCACAACTATAAAGATGGAAGTGTTGTTACCCCTAGCCTTCCACAACCTATAAGGTTGACACCACAACAATTGGAAGAAAAAAGAGCAAAAGGGCTTTGTTACAGTTGTGATAGCAAATACACTAAAGGTC
>APFE031273564.1:0-19391 GCA_000404065.3 Pinus taeda | reverse complement strand
CCCATGGCCACCCCACAGGTTTGTTCATAAAACACACCTTCAAAACAAAAAAAAGTGGAGGTGAGGCAGATCTCAACCAATTTGGCCATGTCGGGATTAGTAAGACGAAAGATAACATCCAGGGCTTCCTTAATGGGGATGCTAGTGTACAGGGAAAAGCAAAGCCCCCTAAGAAGAACATCAACAAAGATGAATTTGAAGCCTTGGAATCCCTCAATAGGAACCCAGACATCGTCGTTTTGAAAGTTGACAAAGGTAGGGATGTTGTTGTCCTTGATAAGGCAGATTATCGAGAGAAGATGTGGATCATTTGAACAACAATGCAATCTATAGAAAACTTGACAATAATCCATTGAAAAAGATTTCTAAGACGGTCGCCCTTACTATTAAATCCAGCGGCACTCTTGGCTCCTTTAGCCATAAGCTAATTGAAAGTAGCCCTATCACTCCCAGGATCTATGGGCTTCCCAAAATCCATAAAGAAGGATTCCCCCCTTAGACGCATTGTCAACACCATTGGTGGGCCAACCTTCCTTTTAGTTAAGTATTTAGCCGTGAAGTTGAAGCCCTTGGTGGGGCAGACGGAGTCCTTTGTCAAAGACTCCTCTTCTTTTGTTAGAGAGTTGAAGGATACAAAATTTGAACCGAGTGAAAATCTTGTTAGTTTTGATGTTGTTTCCCTGTACACTAGCATCCCAATAAGGAAGCCTTGGATGTTATCTTTCGTCTTACTGATCCCGACACAGCTAAATTGGTTGAGATCTGCCTCACCTCCACTTTTTCCTATTTTGAAGGCGTGTTCTATGAACAAACCTATGGGATCGCCATGGGTTCCCCCTTGTCCTCTATCGTTGCTAACCTTTTCATGGAAGATTTTGAATTCAAGGCTTTATCCTCCGCTTTATTTAAACCTAGGCTTTGGAAAATATTTGTTGATGACACCTGCACCATATGACAACATGGGCCTGATAAATTAGATCTCCTTTTACAACATCTCAATAATCAGTCTAATTCCATTAAGTTTATGATGGAGTGTGAAGTCGATGGTTGCCTCCCTTTTCTTGATGCCCTCATTTCTAGGTAAGTTGATGGATCTTTCTCCCATGAGGTATATCGAAAAAAACTCATACTAAGCAGTATCTTCATGCCAATTCCCACCATTTTCCTGCTCAGAAGATAGGTGCTCTCATCACATTAGCCACTCGCACTCTAAGAATTTCTAATGGCGACCACTTTTCTAAAGAAAAGTCCCATCTTCTCAATGTTTTTGTCCAGAATGTTTATAGTAGGTAGTAGGGTGTCTAAGCTTTCCTCAAAGTGAGTAAGGGTCCCAAGGTCAGGAAAGAATCCATGGATCGTAGTTCAGGAGTCCACCTCCCCTTCATCCAAGGGACGACTGACAAGATTGTGAGAATCCTGAAAAAACATAATATTCCCTCGACCTTTAGACCCCTCAGTACCATTCGAAGCTCCCTAAATATTGTCAAATATAAGTTGAACCCAATGGATATGAAAGGTGTTTATATTATTCCTTTTTCCTATGGAACCTCATACATTGGTGAAACTGGGCGTTCTATCAACCAAAGGATTAAGGAACATGCAGCCAATATCAAGCACGGGAGGACCAAATATTCGGCTTTGGTTGAACATGCAGAGAAGATCAAGCATCATATATGCATTGAGGAGGCTAGGGTTATCGCTAAGATTCCTCATTTTCATCATCGTAAGTTTAGGGAAGCCATTGAAATTGAGAGGTCTTCCATTGATATTAATAGGGATGACGACTGGAAAATTAGTATCTACTGGATTCCCGCCCTCTTTTCTTAGTTTTCGTCCATTTTTTTCCATCTGTGTCTCGACCCTTTGTCCCCCATTTTTTTTAATATTAATATTATTAATATTAGAATTATTAGTATGACTAACATTCATATAAATAATAAGGATTTTATATATTATTATGGATAAGGCCATTAATATAATAATACTATTATTTAATATCGAACATTAGTTAATAATAATAAGCCGAGATTAGTCTATTAATAATAACAGACCGAAAAACACATATTACTGAATATTAATACTTATTAGATTAGAATTAGTGAAAGAATATTAGTATTATTAGCATTTTATATTAATATAATAAGGATTTAGACTCTGGTATCCTAATCTTGTGTTAAGGAATAATTTCGGCAAAATCACTAAGACCCATTTGTCGACGCGTTTCGAACCATATGCTGGTTCAGTTCGAAAAGCGTCGACCAAATGGTTCTTATCGTGATTTTTCGAAATTATTCTTAACTTAAATTAAGTATAGTGTTATTAAAATTTATATCCATTATTGGTAATATGAATAATAATAATTAGTTAAAAAAAAAACCATCCCATTTAAAATTATATTATTATATATATATATATAAATAATAAAAATAATTAATAATAATGGTCATTTATAATTAATTAAACATTATGTCGTGAGATAATAAGATAAATTTATAATACCGTAGTTTCAAGTAACCCTTTAAATTTGATAAAAATTATTGAACCCCATCATATATAACAATGAGTTAATAAGTTGACATTCAAATAAAAATGAATATTTATATATTGATTAAATTAACAATTAATAAATTAATTAGATTTAATTAAATAATATTAAACTTTTCCTTTTCCTCCCCTGGTCAAATATAGTTGTTTTCTTCTAGCTTTTAGGTTGACATATCTCCTTATTTAACCTTCTTCCTGGATCTGTTTCTTCATCGTGTCCTAAAGATGAACCACACTTGTTGGTTCGAAACGCGTCGACCAAAATCTTCAATGTGACTTCTTCTAAAAAAATATTTGATATATAATGATATAGATCACAGAAGCTTGAATTCAAATATTAAATAAAATAGTTAAAATTACAATTAAAATAGTGAGATAAAATTAAAATAATTAGATAAAATCTAATTAATAAATTAATTAAAATTAAAATAGTTAGATAAGATTTAATTTAATTATTATAAATAATCTAATTTTCATTTTATAAATCAACCTAGTTTAATTACATAAATAATCTAAATCAATTTATAAATTAAATTAAATGGTTAATGAAATTAAAATAATTAAAAATTAAAATAGTTAGATAAATAGTTAAAATTAAATAAAATATTTAATAAACTTAATTTAATTTAAAATTTAAGATCAATCTATTTATCTAACTATTTTAATTAATTATTTAATTATTTATTTAGTTCTAATTTCATCTGAATAAACAACATTTTAATTTTGTAAATAGCGAGATAAAATAAATTGATTTATAAAATAATTAGATAAAAATAAATTGATTTGTAAAATTAAATAATTAAATTAAATTTAAAATAAGTAGTAAATAAATTGATTTATAAAATTAAAAATAATTTAATTTTATTAAATCAATATACTTTATTAACTATTTATAATATTTAAACATTGTTAAACCATTTGATTATCAAAACTTTAAAATTTGAATATCTGTAGCAAGGAATATTGTTATCGTTAATAGTCTACAAAGGATGATAAGCCAGAGTGAAGAATAGGAAGATTTTTTACCTTCATTCTAATTCTTCTGACAACTTCATTGATTGCCACCTGCCAAAATCCTGATTTCATATCAAATTTAGAAAATACTTTAGCCCCTGCTATTCTTGCTAGAAGATTTCCTTTGTGAGGAACGCTGTAAGTATCATCTGCGAGTATAGTATTCAAAGGTGTATAGTTTATGACTAGTCTTGGGATACCTATTAACTGTTCTGAATGTTTATTAACATAAAAACCATAGCAGTTCCAACGACTGCTGGATTCTCTAATCAGTTTTCTTTCCAGGAGGCTTTCTATCTCTTTTTGATAGAGATCTCTATATTCTTTGTTCACAGGGATTTCTCTTCTCTTGCAGAGTTTCCCTTCATACTCATCTTTGTAGGGAAATTCTACACAGTGTTATTTTCTATGCTAAAATGCATTTGGTTCTTCAGCAACATTATTTTTCTATCTGATTAAACACAAAATCGTCTTAAGAAAGCCTATGATTGTACAAAGAATTTATAAAAAGTCTTGGGATTCTTGTAGATATTCTCATATTAAGATTTCCAAGGGCCACACCCTTGGGGGACTAATGGTTCTCGTGGACTTGTCCTTAAAGCTTCCACAGTGTAATAATGATGTCTAGTCACAAGACTGAATGTGACCTGTTTTCTCGTGGGCTTTTATGTTTAAAAGCATCCACTATGTAAAATTTATTTACAGTATAATGTTTTCCATGGGATTTGTTCAAATCTTCCACAGTGTAACCTAATACAAAGATTCTTCAGTCGCAAGACTCAGAGCACTTCTCTGACTTTTGGTGAGATTTGAGCCATATCTCTTCGACTGACGAAAGATAGTACTGAATCTATCTGCCTAACTGTCAGATGTTTGTCCCTTCATTCTCCTATATAAGGAAGGAGTAAGGCTCATTATGGGGCATTCAGAGTGTGAGTGTGATTTTTGTTTTATTTTTGCGTTTTTGAGTCCGATGAGGAAGTTCTTGCTTCCATCTCTTTAGAGTCGTATCTCAGAAGCCTGCACATCACTTTGAGAGCTCTGGTGAGAACCTAAAGTGGCCAGATTCTTAGGTTTTTGAATTTTGTGTGTTTTCATAAGAATTCAAGTTCTAAGATAGAGTCTGTGAAAGGCCAGGAAGCCTTCAGATATTTTCTTGCTTGACAAGTCGCAACATTTGATAAATGCCTAAACATTCTATCTCTGGAAAAGAGCTTCAAAATTTCTCTCTGAATTTGTAAAGAAACTTCTGCATAAATATATAAGTATCCATTTTCTGAGCATGATACATTCCTCGAGTACATTTTTCATTTCCACATGTGTTAAAACTGTCTGTTGGGGTAGTATCTATGAGACAAGAGGTTCACTTGAGGTTCGTTGGAGGTTCGTCGAGCTCTAAGGAACACCAGTCCGTTAAAGGTAGGAGGCCATGTGAAGGATGCTAGAGTGTGAAAGTCCAGAGGTTCATGTATTGATCACAGAGAAGAGACTCAACGAGAGCAAGCTTCGCATTTGAAGCCCCTGTAGCAAATTGGTATCAGAGCCAGTAACGTCTGGTTCATTACAGTTAGTACTCAAAATCTAGAAGTATCTAAAATGGATAATTCTAGAAGATCGGTCTCTTTCAGAGAGCTTGAAGCTGAAGAACAAGCTAAAGAAAACCCATTAAGAGATATGTTTGCTTCATCATCTAAAAGGGTTATAAATTCTACAGAACTTGAATATTTTGAAAGTCAACCTGCACCTAAGTGGTGTCTGCCTAGTATCTCCTTGCCAGAAGTATATGCTGACTTATCTATGTTCCATCTTAAAGCTATAACTAGAATACCTATCAAAGAAAGTATTAGTCAAATACAAGAGAACTCAAATTCTATACAAACACTTTCTCTTCTTGACACTAAGAAACTTCAGGCTAAAAAGAAAAGACTAGGAACCAAATATTTGCATCTGGGGTGCATAAGGGTAGGGATCAATCCCTTAGTCCATAGAGGACTGAATACTTTTTTTCTTGCCACAGTCAAAGATCTGACACATAACAAGTATTCAGATTCATTGATAGGAGGAATGGCTGCTCCATTATCAAATGGACTAGTATACTTTGATTGCTATCCCAACTTTTCTATATATACATTTGATGATTTCATCAAGGATATTTTACAACTACAGATTCAAAAAACATGGTTTGATATGAAGAAAAAGAGAAATAATATTGCCATTCAAATTCGTGGTTGTTTTAGACACACAAATACCCTTTATCCTGCAGTTCTCCATGCTCCCAACAAAGAATCTAAATCTAGTGTAGTTGTTCTAATAGATACCCAGAATCAAAAGTTAGAACATCAATTTATTGAATGGGAAGACCTAAGTTTCCCAGAACATTGGGTTGTTGATAACCCAAAACCTCCAACAATGCAAAAGATTACTTCTGTTGATATACAAGAAGGACCATCATCTACTATAGTGTCCTTTCCTAGAAGATCTACAATAGATCGCAGAAGAATCGATTTAGCTTGCAAAGCATCATCTATGTATATTGATCCACAATTAGTAGATACTGCCAATTCTTTTACACCATCTGTAAATTGCCTGCATATAGATCTATTTGAATATGCACAGATTGTAAATTTATCATCCCTGCAAGTCATTTTCCCAAGCTGCAATCAAAAGATAAATCTCAGTAGCATTGTTGATTTTTTCATACATTAGAATCACCATCCAAGGACAGGAGTATCTCCTCCTACAACTTCTGTCACTCCGTGTCCAAATCCGAAGTGTTTTGAAATACCGTTCTCTCATCATATTGATCATGTATTAATGATTCATGAGCTTCCATCTTTGGAAAATGAAGACCCCCGCCTCAAAGACATGTTTAGCAAAATGCGTCCTGCTGGTATGCCTCGCTATGGTCTAGGATATCTGGAACAAATTTATAAGATAATCCCTCAATCCATATTTAACAACTTTGTGCCTTCTGATTGTAAGAAGCCGTCAAAACTAGAAATGCACAAGTTCTTTTTGGTTATGGAAGGATGTAGAAAGCATACAATTGATCATCAATGGATGAAAAATATGGTTAACTTTGGATTTATACACTCATCGTGAGGCTAAAAGTTTTGACCTTATCACTCCATACCTAGAAAAAATCAGGTTATCCCATGAATGGAAAGCATACATGAAAAAGAACAATGTTTGGTTGTCTTTTTATGAATGGAAGAGGAAGCAAGAAAATACAGATGTACGAATGGCAGATCCTGAATCATGCTCAGCAAAACATTCTTGGACTGCCATAGATGGAAGTAAAATTGAAACTCCTACCACCTTCCCTCCTTACAAAGGCATTGTATTAGGAGAAGCACAAAACAATGCTAAAGCCATTCCATTGGTGATAAAAGATGACAATGCCCTTGGCATTGATGGTAGGATATAGAAAGCCATTGAATAGATAAACTGAACAATACAATAATTAAAGGGCTAGAAATGATTTCTACAAAGTCTATTAAAGTTAAAAAAGATTTTGACAGTATACAAGTCTCTGTAAATAGTATTAACAGAACTCAGAATGATGTGAACTATTCCACTATTGTATTGAAAGGTTTTGTTAAAGAATCCTTAACAAGGATAGAAGATGTTGAAAGGAAAATAGATATGGGAAAACAATCTACTCAGGAATCTATTGAAGCACTGTCTGAAAATTTTGATAAACTTCATATAGGCCCCAAAGACAAACCGATTCATGTTTCTTCTTTATTCAAGAGATCAATAAATATTCAACATCCTGTTAAGCCTGTTGATAGATTTCCTTCTCTCTTCCTTAAAGAAATGGCCGAAGGAAAATTTGAACCAATGACTATCTCCTCACTGTTTAAAGAAGTAGAGCAACCTGAAAGCTCAAAACCACATCTATTCCCTATCTATGAGCCTCTCCAAAGTCAATATACTAGGTATCCCACACTTGATCTCAGTGGAAAAGGGAAAATTCCAGAAACACATAACTTTCATCTTGAATCACACAAAGAATGGAATATTGACAATCTGAGTGTTGCTCAGATTCAACAAATGACAGATCTTATGTTTACATAATACAAGCTCATGTTCCTAAGGGGAAAAAATGAAATAGAAGCTTGTAAATCTATTGTTCAGTGCTTTACTGGAACTTTGTTGAGATGGTGGGAAACAGAGTCATCACCAGCAATAGTGGCAAAAATGGAAAATGAGGTCTTGAAAGATGAAGTGGGAGATATCATTCATAATTATGATGGAGCTCCACAAAGCAATATGATTAGGGCACTAACTTCATTTATTTTAGAACATTGGTGTGGAGGAGAACTTGAACTTTCCAATAAGCATGAGATAATTCTCATGAATATTAAATGTAATAAAATGTCTCATTATGAAGGTTTTCATAGAGACTAGATTCAAAGAATATATGAGGTTAAAGATAGCAAAAATATCTCGTGGAAACAAATCTACTTAGTATCATTGCCTTCAAAATTTGTAGATTATCTAAGACAACAAGATGCTTTTAGTTACCTTTTGAATCATTTACTTGGGGAGAAATATACAACATCATAACAAAAGTTCTGGTAAATTTATGCACTAGTATGAAAGTTAATAAATCTTTGTAGAAGATGTCAAGATTACTAGACAACAAATCCATCTGTAACAATGTCTTGCTATAGATGACCCCATAGTAAAAAGAAGAAAAGCTAAAAAGAAGGCCAAGAAAGAAAAAAGACAAGAATACATAAAATAACCATAGAGGAAAAGAAAAGGGACCAAGAAAGGATACTATAAATATGTGCCAAAAATGCATTACTATGAACCCAAGGATATTCATCTGTAGACACAAAAGAAAGATCAATGGAATAAATTGATTTGTTGGTTCTATGGCCAACCTGGACATACCTCCAATCATTGTCCTTTATCAAAATAATCTAAGAGAAACGGAGGAAAAAAATCCTTTGAAGCTACAAAGAAGAAAAGGACAGTAAAAATAGAAGGCATGGTGCCAATCCTATGTTATACATGTGGTTCTAAGAATCACAAATCTGAAAAGTGTCCAAACATCTCATTAAAGAATAGATACAACAACAACAACTATGTTCAACATCTGAATCCTCTGAAAGTTCTTCTTCAGAATGCTCTAATGAAGAATTAAACATGCACATGAATGAATGAGACTTTTGTTTTACCGCAGGTACAAATATGATCTTGTACATGTGCATAGCATATCTTAACCTAGTACATTTTTCAGGTACCATATGTAACCGTTTGCAACATAAACTTTTTAATCTTTGAGTCTGATACATAAACTCTTGTTCTTTATTAATTTGTTTTGGAACTATAGAAATGAGTTCTACTATAATGTTGAAGATAAGAAATATATATATATTACGTAATTAAAAAAATATGTTATTATGTCACTTCCAATGATATCCAGCGGCAGTGCTGGGCCAATTTCCCCTCCGTACCATATGATTTTTCTCATTTCATATAGTCTACTTTGGTTTCGAATGCATTTTTGGGAGGTAACTTAGACTTGCCGATAATATCCGGCTAAAGAGCCTGAGGCCATATGTCAGCTCTTAAGGAAAAATGTTCAAAAATATTTATTCACATGTTGTCGTTAGTGGTTGTGTACGCGAGATCTTTGAGTATCCTCCTTTGTGCATTCTGGAAATGGCTACTTTACAAGGTGGAAACATGTCAAAACCAGAATCTTATCTCTACACATTTTTACATAGTTTTATACGTTGTACTATGGTTTCTCAACTTCATTATCGACAATTAATATTTGTGGAGTTATAGCTCTATTAATGCATGGTACATTGTATACCATTGGGGCATCTATATTGCGATTGTTGATCGGTATAATATTTGATAATCACACTGACATAAGGGTTGTCAAATAATTGAATCCAACAATTAACATGTATTGCCCCATGCATTAATGGACCTATAACTCCACAAATATTGATAACCTTCATTATCCATGGAACTAAAAGAGTGAGATCATTAGCATCAAATTATACAATTCGTTAAGATGATGGCAAGAACATGTAGAGCACATGATATGTACTTCCATATCTTTCTCATATGATTTCATTTGTGAGATAGAGATTTATATGTAGATACATTTAAACTCTCATTGATATATTGAGAATTGATCAGTCAAGGAAAATTTTAAGGGTGGAAGTTTATCTTAAAGTTCGAAAACCTTGGCAAACCTTTCTAGTCCCTAATGTGCAAATTGTAAAAAAAATGGTGATATTTTTGTGGATATATTTAAATTTCCAATGATAAGGGTGGAAGTTTATCTTAAAGTTCGAAAACCTTGGAAAATCTTACTAGTCCCTAATATGCAAATTGTAAAAAAAATGGTGATATTTTTGTGGATATGTTTAAATTTCCAATGATTTTATATTAGTCGATATAATATTTTACCAATTTTTAAGGTAAAATAATGGTGTACTATAAAATTCAAGTGAATCATTTTTGAAAAATGAAAATTAGCGAATTTCGTTTTTGGAAAAAGCATGGAAAATTAGCCCATCCGGTTGCCCGTCGAACATTTACAACAATGTAGACAAGATCCGAGCTATGTTTATGATTGTTGAGAAATCCCATTTACTAGAGCCTAAGGTTATACCTATCCTTTCCAATAATATCCTTATAATATAGTCGGCTCCCATAACCTATTACGTTTGCAGGGTTGACTGCTAGGTATAGCAGTGACACCTATGATCATATGGCCACAGTTATAGTACCAACACTCACTATATCACTATTCATACCGGTAGATAGGTTTTCGAACGAAAATAAAATGAGCTATGAGGTGCAATTGCGGGACCCTTCCATGGGAGATAAAACTAATGGTGCATGCATTGGTGAAACTAGAAGCGATGGGGGGAGGTAGTTACCTTCATAATCACAGATGACTTACAGATCTTCCCTTCGTCAACCATCACCAGCCTTACTCAATAAGCTCATTGTCAATGATTTATCCCATTTGGCGAAGCGAAATGGGAGTTTTGGTCCAAATGATGTAAGGAGATACTATACTTGTTTATAGTTAGTTCATGTTCATATTGTTGTACTTAATGGGAAGACCATAATATTTTTATATTTATTAGGCACTGGAGTTGTTATGTGCTTCACTGGTTTCCACCACACCTTTGAATGACGTTTTTTGTATCGTTATCTCCACACATAGATGAAGGTAATAATGATTTAAGGTCCTTAATTTAACAAAGGATGGGTTGTTTGCCTTATAATGTTGGTTGTGAAGAGACTATTGTTCTCAAGTTATCTTTTTTGGTGATGCAGGGTGGAGGGTGTGTTTTTGAAGGTTGAATATGCATTTTCAGAATGGTCTTTAATCAAAAGAATATTGTTGCAGTGTCCAAGAGTTTAATTCATAGGTGATATAAAAAAATGGTACATTATTTACTTTTAATGGAAGTTTAAAAGATGTAAGTTATTTGTTTTTTTTAAGAGTGCGAAATCCTAGAAGAACCCTGCTTTCCGCTTAATTCACTGAAAGGTGCATAGGTCAGACATATACATTATAATCGGGTAATCAAACATATAACATATTTGTGTCTCATAAAACTGGAACTTGCATGGGGAGGTTATCATCAAACCCTCATACAAATAGTGTTACTAGTATTATTAAGTTTATTTTAAATTTCAAACCAGGGAATCTAAGCAATTTCTACCCAACTATTTCACATTGTATCCCATGTTTTTTTCAATGGTAATATCCCATTTAAAATCCTTACACCTTTCAGATAATATAATTATTAACTTTTTGCCAGCGTTATAACATAGTAATTTAGTTTTATTATTGAAATTAAAATTTTCTGCTTAATATTTTGATTACATATTATATTAATGGTTTATGATTTTCTGTGAATATTACAACCTTGTAAAAATGAAACTATACACAATTTTGTGGTTTTTTAAAAATTTTCTAAAATGAAATTAGACCAAGTTTTTTTGTTTTCATAGATGTAATGATAAGTATAATCAAAATCTCAACATTGTTATTACATATAATATAAAACGGTTTGTGTGTTATAATTAAAATATATATATTATTTAAATGGTGATAGATATAATATAATATAATATTATTTATTTATATTTTATATTATGTTAGAGATATTTTTATATATAAAATTTAATCATTTACTTGAGGTAGTTCAATTGGCAATGATCATGGAAATGAATTCTCACTTAATTAGAAGTTTTGAGTTCAAATCTTGTGCTATTCAGGACAAAAAATTAGACATAATAAAGTGTAGTTGTATAAAACTTACATATATAGAAATTCAGTAAGAATATTTTCATTTAGTTACCGTTGTATTTCACATTTCTGTCCATGACAAATTTCATGCAGCTTAATTCAACAAGTTTCGAACCTCCGATTGTGTTTACCGCTAGTGGGCTGAAAGGTCGATACTTTTAGAGAACACTGCTTTGATATACGACACACTTGTAAAATTTATCGATCATAAACTTAAACTAGTATATCCCTGGGGTGAATACAAGTTGATGTGAAATTCTATGATTTGATGTAACAAATTTGGGCAAGAGCTAACCAGCCTGCCATAGGGCATTAAATGACTGGTTAGCTGCATGCCTTTTAACTTTATAACACACCCGCGCGCATAACGAGATAAATGAAAAATAATGGGGTGCGTTATAAAGTTAAAGGGCATGCAGCGAACCAGTCTTAATGCCCTATGCAGGCTGGTTAGCTTTCCACAAATTTGGGTTAATATTAGTTTTATATAAAAATTATAATATCAAATTATTAATTGTAATATATTATTAAAAAAATATAATTTCATAGGAAAAAATCTAATTTATTTTATTTTAAATATTATTTATATTAATTTTTATTGATAATATTATTTTCTTAAAATTTTTAATAATATTAAAATTATTAACATGTAAATTATGTAAATTATTATTTTTTAAAGTGGAGCTTTTGAAATTTCATTATATTTTAAATTTTAGGAAGAAAATTGAAAATAAGAATGAATTGAGCTCACTTGTTTTTCTTGTTGTGGGAAAATCTATTATAATTTAATTGCCAAACAAATAATGATGACAATTGTCTAATTATTATCTATAAATATTGATCTGATATGTTTTTGAATAAAAATTTCAGGGAGAGAACACATTGTCATAGTCTCTTTCCAAAAACTATCTTTATGCAAGATAACCACAAAACTATTATTCTATGAGCCTACATAGACAATATAATGTATATTCTCATTTCACACTTGACCTATCAAATATATGGCTTTTTTAACATTTAAAAGCGTATAGCCATAGTGGAATAAAACTTAAAACATTTATGAGAAATTCCTTATTTAAATATTGTGTGAATTATAGAAATATTTTTTAGGCAAACGAGTCACAAAATATACTATTTCACATTTTCAAGTTTTGGATTTCAGGCATCTGTGGTTCATTTCTTTTAAGTTGAATCTCAGAGTATCCACAATAATAATCATACTTGTCAACGTTTCAAATCCAAACATGGATCCATCATCAGGACAATTAGTAATTGGGATTCAAGGATTCAGTAATTGTCCTGATGATGGATCCCTCTTGGAATTCGAAACATTGACAAATGTGATTATTACTGTGGATACATGGATTTTAAAGTTTGTTAACTTCTCATAAATATAAATTAAAATTATAGCATATATGCACTCAGAATGCTCGTGTATATATGATATATAGATACTTCGATTTTCAAGTTTGTTAACTTCTCATAAATATAAATTAAAATTATAGCATATATGCACTAAGAATTCTCTTGTATATATGACATGTCTGTTTTTATGTAGGGGAGAAAACAACAATTAGGATTAACAATGAATCCACTAAAGTTTTGTGCTTATTTCTGATTACACATATGGTGACGTCTAAACAACATTGTAACAATAGAAATAAAATGCTATTTGGCAAATTTGTTGTTAGAAAATCCATTCTAAATAAAGAATATCGAATTGCTTTCCGTGTGAACTTTTGCAAACTTTTTTGGTGGTTTTTTCAGGTCTAATTTCTCTAAAATCTGGCATAATTTATTCAAATCACAAGTTTGATAGGTAACCCCTACACAATCGAATTGCCCTAGGGATTTTTCAGGGCGCTGAATCCATATATCCAGTCAAAAAACCAGTTTAAATAACACAAATCAAAATTTCACCTCAAATTTTGGCACCAAATTCAAACACCAAAAAATTCAAAAAACACACTAAAACCAACTCCAAAAAATATTACATTAAATTTAGACTTTGCACAACAATAACACGTGCGTTCTCTTGATTTAGTCATGCATGCTTTTATGATTAATAGTGCACAACAACATGGTCACATGTAAAGAGCCACTGGGAGGACCAACCATATCTTCAGTTCATTTTTTTCCATGCCACACTTGTTATTTATGTTCAACTATTTGCTTAGCAATGGTACATATTCTTTATTTTTATGTGTTCCAACGTAAATATAATTTGACAAATCGAAATCATATAATACAGCACGTCAAATTGCTTATCTCTAAAAGGTAAGTAATGCTTGCTGTCACCATGAGCATAATCGCTTTGAAATACAATAATTACTGATTTTCATTTGCTTAGAAATATTAAATTATTCTCGTATACATAGATTATTACAAATTTAGATTACCTTTCAAGTTTACAAATTTGTTGTGCATTTTGGTTTTTTCAATGAGTCTTCTTAATCATGGTAATAGAATTTGTTGCAAATTTTATATATAATACTTATATTTCATATTTTTTATTATTCTTGATTAATGTTTGATAGATTTCAATTTTCAACCATTTATCATCAAAGAATATTAAACAAATTACACATGTTGTAATATCTTCTCAAACATAATCCAAAAGTCTATAAGCCATATTTGTTTAATTAAAAATAAATGATTTCTCTAAGCATCATTTTTTTCTTCTTATGTCATGTTGTGACACAAAATCTATGCATGTATTTTTTAGTATTGCATTTTGTTATGTTGGCGTATTAAACACAAAATCCATACATGTATTTTTTAGTATTGCATTTTGTTATGTTGGTCTATTAAACACAAAATCCATGTATGTATTTTTTAGCATTGCATTTTGTTATGTTGGTTTATTAAACAAAAGCCACGTGGCACCAATGTCCAAAAACAAATGGCAACATGCATGTACTTTTTAATATTTCATTTTGCTATGTTGGTTTATTAAACAAAAGCCATGTGGCACCAATGTCCAAAACAAATGGTAGTGACATTGTCACCACATGGCTCTTATTCAAGTTATGTTATTTGATATTTAAAATTCATTATGTTGATAATGCTACTTTAGAATAGGCTTTAGAATTTAGATTTTTTATTAAAAAATGTTATGTGGATATCCTTAAATTATGAGGAAATAAATTTATAATTTTTTTTAATTTTTTTTAAATGATAAATGGATATCCATAACAAGAGCAACGTGGTGGCATGTCACTATTTTTAGCATAAATGAATATTGTGCATGTAATGTTTATTTTGTTTAGTTGGAATGATATGTTTACTTATTTAACCAAAAAAACAAAAAGCATCTCATAATACCATAAACAAATAATAGTAATAAAATTGCAAAATATTAACACTGTAAGAAAAACATTCCATAATAAGAAGAGTAAAGCTATAAACAATTAACAATGCAAACACTAAAAATAGAAAAGAATGATTGGTGCTGTACAAGATATTATGCATAGTCTATCTTTTCAAGATAAATTTAGTGACTTTTGAAAAAAAAATCAAAGCTTAAATTAAATGTATCATGATTGAACATAAATATATTCAATTAACCTTACAATTGTTCATATCTAAGCCCCTTATTATCATGGCGATGTTGAGTTGAGATTTCACGTCATGTCATGTTGGTAATGGTTCTTCACAGCATACATTTAGAATTTACTTAAGCTTGATTGTTTGTACAATATGTTCCAAAAATCCTAATTGCTACCTATTAGGAAAAGTGTGTAAACAATAATTTTAATATGTGGCATGTATGGTATGGTTGTTTGGCCAAGGAAAGGTGTCAAGTGATGACACATGGATGCATAGAAAATGAGGGTTGTTTTGGTTTCAAGGTGTTGGATTGATTTTCTAGTGCTATTTTGTGAAAAGCCAACAAAGCACAAAAGCTAAAACAAGAGGCAATTTTACTCTAGAATGCAAGAAGCACATAATATGCTGAATTGTGAAATTCTTTTGATTAAAACTATAATATGTTATTATGTTGATTTGAGTGAAAGTGTTTAGACTAAAATGACTATCTAAATTGTTAAATACCAAGTGATCATTTTTTGTATTATAAAAATATATTTTTATTTGTAAAGTTTGTTTTCTTTTCCCGTGGAAAAAGTTGTAATTTCCATTAATAAAGATGAAAATTACATTCAGTATATGCATAAGCATTACTTTGATCTGGCACTGCCTATCCAACCAAAAATGAAAGAAAACTGTGCATTCCTCCTCGCAGGGAGTACATGTAATTCAAAAACACTTATAACTTAAAAGTTTATGTCCTCTTCTCAGAGGGATAAAGAGTAACCAATGACTATTTACATATATAACAAAAAGATAACAAAAATATAATGTTTATCATCAAAAGAATTAAAACTGTTTCATTTCCGTGCTGCTGTTATAATGCTTCAGGGTCTACAAATGGCCTGTGATAAAGCTGATACAAGACCCTGTCCAATTCTTCGCAGATCATCCAAGAGTTGTCATCCCTGATCGCTGTTTCTTTGGATAGGAAGTCAGCAGAGGTGTTCCGCTCCCTGTAAATGTGATGACAAGTGAATGAGTCAAAAAGAAAAACAAGTCTGTGAATCTCATCCAGTATATGCCTCAAAGCTTAAGCAGAACATTTATATTTTTTGTTGATCCAGTTTATAACCAGCTTTGGGTCACCAAAAAGCTGCAGGTTTGAGCAATGTTTTTGTAAAGCAAAAAGGATAATGTTTTTTGCAATAATCAGCTCGACATAGTTGTTGGTTCCCTGGCCTAATCCCATTTGAATTTTGAAAGAATGGGTTTTAGATGGATATAGAATCGCTCCCTCGCCACAGCCTGTCTCCTAAGCTGAACCATCGAAAAAAGCCCAAGGGATTGTTTTGTTGTTGACCTCTGTCTCAACATTCCTTGTCTAGTTTTTTTTGGAGTCTTCGGGGATCATGTGATAATCTGCTATGATTATGTTATGTATGGAGGGTCAGTGTGGGAACTTCTGCGTGAAAATAATCTCATTCCTAGCTATCCAAATCACCCAGCAGATTAGCAGAGGTAGGTTCCTTTCCTTCCTAGATGTATCCCTCCACCAAGAGGTCCACGCCTCCTTTACTGCTATCCCATGCCAGCTGGGCCTAATGGAGAGTGTTGGCAGGATACCATTCCAAAGATCCTGTGCCAAAGGACAACCCAGGAAGAGATGTTCTGTGTCCTCATTGCTTCTTCTGCAGAGGTGGCACCAGAACGGTCCAGCGAAAGATCTCTTCATGAGATTTACCCCTGTAAGGACCTTGTTATTCAAGATGGACTATAGGAGCAGCTTTGTTCTGGGGGTAGCTTTGAGCTTCCAGAGAAGGTTCCATCTTATCTCAGAGTCTGGTGGCTTGAAAGGTTCCATTAGTACAAGGTATCCAATCTTAGGTGCATAGTAGCCATGTTTTGCAAAAGCCCATATGAGCTCATCTTCCCCTTTCGTGATCGTGATGTGAGCCTCCATTAGCACTGAAATGTAGAGGCTCCAAACTTGCTACCACTGGATGGGAATATTTAGAACTGCTCCCGATTTCCAGGCCTGTTATGCTAATGTGGATCGCTCGTTGTCTGCAATTTGACTAAGATGAGAAATCCCCTGTTCTGCTAGATGGAGTCTCAAGTCCTCGGGGAGTTTGTGAGCGTTGCCACACCCCACCCATGGGTCCACTCCCAGACGCACATTTGAGCCTGAGCAAATTCTCCAAGTCAAACCGTTCCTTATCAGGTCCTTTGCTTTGTTTACAGCTTTCCAGATGTTGGAGATGTTCCCATATGTTCGATGTTCATGTTGAATCCAATCCAGAGGGTTTATGGGGGTTATGTATTTTGAAGTTACAACCTTCATCCAAAGGCTGTCGTTGTTGAGGAGCTACCAACGCAGTTTTGCCACTAGCGCTTTTGAGAAAAAATCCAGTCGCTTAATCCCCGCACACCCCCCATCGTTTAGGCAGCGCCAGAGTCTCCCATATTTTCCAAGCAAAGATTCTGCCTATCTGGTTCCCCTTCCACAAAAATCTGCACTATATTTTCTGAAGCCTGTCCAGGATGCCTTTGGGGATCCATGCTAGGGTTATCCAGTAGATAGGGATTGCTTCTAGAACCGCTTTGATCAGAGTTAGTCTATGAGCTCTAGATAAGTATTTATGGTACCATATGTTTAATTGACATTTATAGAAATTAAATCAATAAATTGTTATAAATAATTATTATTAATAAAATTAATTTAAAATAAAAAAGTAAACTAATGAAAAGTATTTAAGTCTAACTTTATATTAAAATAAAATCAAAAAGGAAAGTTAATAAAATCAATATATTTTTAAAAGAAATATACATGACACGACATGGGAAGGGCGTCGTGAGGAAATGAAGCGGTGGGTGTTGGAAGAAGGACGACCACCGCTAAGAATTAGTTTATAAACCAGAAGGAAGAACTGAAGGAGGGGGGAAAAGAATGGAAGAACTGAAGGAGGAAGAGGATCAAAAACTGAAATTATCCACAGGAAGGAACATCACAGATTGTTCTAAGGTTCTAGGCACGGGGTAACAGTCTGCTTCGACTCAGAAGCTTACTAGACTGAGTAGCCAGGTTCTGCTCAGTTCGGCTGGGTGGATTCGGTGTTTTGGTAACCGTAGTAGAGCAGCTAGAGACATCAGCAACCGCAAGTGCACAGGTAAGTACCTTCATTAATTCTTTTAGTTAATTCTGCAAAAAAAATAAATTCAAGAAATTAGTTACTGCTTTAATGGCCCTTACATTTGTTCAGGTGCCTTTCCACCTTTGTGATAAGCCAGATCCAGTCTGCAATTTTGTAGCCAAATCTCTTCAGATGGTATCCCAAGTATCTCAGGCCTTCTTCAAACGGATAGGTGACAAAGGGGAATCTCTTGAGCACGAACAACAACTCGTTTTGTGCACAATCAAGCGCAGACAAGGTTGATTAAGATTCATTTAAAACCATTCTAGTGGCCTTTTGAAAGACTCCCATGACTTGGTGGAGAGCTGTGAGGTCACTCATACTGCCATCGAGAAAGATGAGGATGTCGTCCACAAAAAACAGATGAGTCAAAGAAATGGAATCAATGACTTTGATACCCTTTAAGCACCCATTCCTATGTTCTTCATGGATAAATCTGCTAAGGCCCTCCATGACTAGGAGGAACAAAAGCGGAGAGAGGGGACATCCTTTTCTGAGTCCCCTTTTTGCATGAAAAAGAGGGGAAGCCAAGCCATTTATTAACACACAGAAGGGAACATCGGTTATGCAGCTCATGATCCATTTGATAAAAGGATAGGGGAAGTCAATGTGAGTGAGAAGCAGACAAAGGTAGAGCCAATTGACTCTGTCAAAAGCTTTAGAGAGGTCAATCTTCAGGATCATGCCTTTCGTTTTCCGGTACTGGACAGAATGGAGGAGTTCTTGAGCCATCCCTATGGCCTCATGGATTTGTCTATTGTGCAATAAGGAAAATTTCTCTTGGGAGATGTGGAGCGAGAGGA
>APFE031273563.1:0-10356 GCA_000404065.3 Pinus taeda | reverse complement strand
ATGATAAGAAATCATTAAAGAAAAAATTAAAATAAATAATCATGAAAGAACTATCAAAGTCTTCAAACGTAACAATGTAAGTTGAAGAAAAAGGAAAAAAATATTGATCCATTCAATACCACGACTCAAGAAGATGACAAATCAGTTGAAGGAAAAACATACTGAGATGTTGTAGTTCATATGATGAAATTTCCAAGTGAATATTTCGTAACCAGCTCAAAAACATCAATACTCGAAGTAAATGAAGAAGTTGCCACACATATGATATAAAATCAAATCAAAAAATTCATTATTGACATCTAAACCACAAGAGAAGACATCGTAAAAATTTTGGGTATCCATTTCATTCAAAAAGAAAAAAAAGCAACACTTACGTTTCAAATAATAAGTATGTTAACACAATCCAATCTCATGATAAGAAATTATCCCAGCCATCAAGTAATTGCAAATTTCCATAGAATATTGATTTAGGATGGTGAGATACCTTCTGAGTTCAAAAACCTTATTTATCTTTCAAAGTATCCTATCATCTTCTATCATCAATGATGACAACTTGAATAATTCCAAAAAGATGTGAATAGATTACAAGAGAAATAAATAGATGGCATAATTGTTAGAAATAAGATTAGAGGAAAACATTTTTGAAGAAGAAGAAAATGTTATAAATATAATTTATATAAAAATTAAAATAATAAAACTATCATTAATAATAATTAATAAATAATAAGTCCCATAACGAAGAGGGCATGTCTAAGGGGACATGACCATTCATGAAGGGGCACTTACCTGGGTATATAAGCAGGCCCTCATTTGTAACATTGAAATCTCATATCTCATACCTCTTATATTCCATACATTCTGAATATTCTATTATGCATATGAACTTGTTCATCAAATTATGAATATAATTATATAAAAGATAAAATAAAATAATCATCATAATAATAAGAAAATAAATAATAAGTAGTACTTAGGAGGCATGTCTAAGGGAACATGACCATTCATGAAGGGGCACCTGCCTAGGTATATACGTAGGCCCTCCTTTGTAACATTGGAATCTCATATCTCATATTACATGTATTCAAACATTCTTATATAAATATATTATTCATCCCATGGTGGAAATTCTTATATCCCAGATATTTTAAATATTTTGCTAGTATTTCGGATTTTAAATTTCTACAACAATTTTCATTGTGTTGTAAAAAAACTTCTCGATTCATCCCATTTGCTATTTTTACTCTCGACGTTTCGAACCAGCAACTTTGGTTCATCTTCAATATGAAAAATATATGAAATAATGAACTTCCCACATTATTAATAAATAGAATAAGGATGTGAGAATAACAGTTGACACTAACACTAAATTTACAAAATTCATTATTAATTAGAATTTATGAATTTTGAGGGGATTAAAGATAAAATCAAATGAGTTTTTTATGATTTAATTAATCATATAAATGGTAATATTTAGATAATATGAATCTAATATGCACAAATGCCTTAGTAAGTAATGTTAGGATTATAATATCCATATCAAATTATATTATATTAATAAATATTCAAAAGATAATATAAATATAAATATATAATGAGAATCAAACAAATGCGTATATGTGAAAAATAAAAGAAATTTATTGTTTCTTAAAAGATTATAATGTCATTAATTAGGCTTTGATTAGAAGGGTTATATATTAATAAGCTTATGAATCAAATTAAGAAAAATAGATGAAGTGATTGATCGTGTGATGCATTTAGGATTCTTCAAGGCTAGGGAGAGGAGGTTTTAATGATATTGATTTGGATGCTAAACTGGGAATTGACTTCTCGCTAATGACCCATCTATCCTCTCGATTAAGGTTATTAGGGTTTTGTTGATTTCTATGGCTTCTATGAACTTCCTATGGCACATGTCTTAGGTTTTTGACGTTCGTTGTAGGCACAGAGTGTGTAAGAGAATGAATTTAGCCCTCTAGTCATTGGGAGGTAGTTCGGAGGGAGAAAGTCTGGGCTTAGACACTCATCGAAAGGTTTTAGTCCCCAGTTGTAGGCTTCAGATAGTGTAGGAAGTGATTTTGTTAATTCAGTCACTTGGATAGCACTATGAGCGTGTGATTTTGACTTGGTGGTCACTCGGACAGATCAATAAGAGAGCGACTTTAGTTCTTCTATGTTGAGGGCAATATTAATAGGCATACTCTTCAGAGTGACTTCAATATTATAGTTGCTCATATAATGTCTTAGGAAGTGTGACTTTGAGTTTTTCAATTGCTCACAGACAATACTAATGATAGAAACCCAATTTACATCTGAGGTTTTGGCATCTCAGCATTAGTGATTTGTGGATTTGGGTTTCTCTGCTACATATTGGTGGATCTAACTTTCTTTGTTTTTATGATACATCTATAGGTCTAGCATATTGTTACCTATTGTTGATCATATGTATTGGGCTCTTTTTACTCATTGTTCTAACTTTTTATCACGATCTAAGAAGAAGAAGAAGATTTTCAAGGATTTTCCCAATAGTGGGTTTTTCCTTGGTTGCGAACCAATCTTGTTGTCTCTTTAAGTGTGCATGCTTTCTTCTAATGTTCCTTTTATATTCTTCTACATTGATGATGATGGTGACGTTGTTTCTTTCTATTTTATTGCACATTTTGATGTATAATAGTGTAGATTTGAATAATGAAATAATAATATAGGGTGAACCTAAAGTATTAATGGTGAAATATAACCATCATAGTAAATAAAATTGTTCCCTTAAGGAAAATTAACGTGGAATCAGAGCGAGGTTGAATAAAATCCATGGAAATCATTGTGATGATGACACCATTGATGGAAGCAACAAGAGGATGGTGGAAACCTATAAGAATTGTATGGTTTACAAAAAACCCTAGGCATGTTTATGGTTAGGGTTTGATGTATTATATGAGGCTAGGTATGGAAAGAAAATCTTGTTCTATGGTAAAGTATTTAGATTTCATGTATGAAACTCTAGCATGATCTATGTGTAGATGCTCAGCCACTCATGGAAGATTTTATGAAGTTCCAGATGGGATAACCCTTAGGAGTTATGGTTGGATACTTGAAGACAACATTGGTATATGGAACATGGACATTGATGACTCTTGAATATTGATTTGAGAGGGAGAGGATCACCTCTCATTGAAGATATGCATTTCTTAACTTATGATGCTTCTTACTTACAGATATTATGATTATGTTTATTTGATTATATGGATGTTTCTAACCTCCATGATGATATGTTATGAGTAGGTTCTTTGTAAGGATTATTTTGAGATGCATATCTGGAAATAAGTAAAGAGGTACTTGATGAAAATATGAAAAATTACTTCAAGTAGCTCATGGGTAATGAACATTGTTCTAGTATTTGAATAGTACAAGATATGGATGGTATGTTGTGTTTCAACTATTGACTTGGTAAGCCCTAAGGTTGGATGAGAATGATTCTTTATTTAATGGATCATACATGTATATGAAAGTGACTTGGATCTATGTTTCCTATGACGAAATGGTGCACTTGGTATTGAACACTTTGATCATCTTGAATTCAATGAAGTTATCTAATGTTGATATATTGATTCAATTAATAGTTGGCTAACATCTATGATCTATTTTTTTTATATCTTGATCCTAAAGAAGGATAGTACCTTGGCTCTATAAAATGATACTTTTCATAGAAGCATAGTTCATTGACTCCTATACATGATTCTATTGTTAATTCTTGTGACAAGCACGATGAAAGCATACGGAAAGAGTGATTGACACTCTTGTTGTTGACCTAATTTCATCTCATTAGTCATGAGGAGCATGGCAACTTTGACATGAGATGTATAACTATAAGATTGATATTCTAGATCTCTTACTACGTATGGTCTTGTCTTGATGAAATATGGTTAAACATGAAATAGTAAGTTGATGGAGTGACTTGATAGAAAATGCTCTTGTGTTCATAATCTTTGAGATATGGTGTTTCTTCTATTTGCTTCTTTGAGTCTAAAATTTTGATGAAAGATTGATTTCATGATGTTGATAGCCATATGTTTATGATCTAATGAATATGTTGTTATATGAATTAAGTCAAGACAAGTTAACTACATGAATGATGATAAATGATGTAGATCCCCAGGTAGAGGTAGAATCACTTCTCAAGATTCTTACCCTTATCACTACTTGTATTCTATGATTCTGAAGTATGATTTAAGTGCACCTGATAGTATTTATCTACAACGTGACTTTAGATATGAAGCCCATATAGAAATTAGGGTTTATGTTCTAGTTGCACTCAAAGATCTAGGATATCTCATCCCTCGTCACACTCATGCTAAGGCCTAGATAACGACAAGACAACTATAGTGGCTCCCATGCTAACTAGAAGAGAAATGCCAGAGGTTTGACTCCCGCTGACCATCATTTGAAGATTTCTAAAGATGTCTAAACTCTGAATTATGATGTCCTTGACATATTCTTCCACTATTAATTTATTTCTGAAGCTGTTGAGTTAAATTGTTCATCATATAATGGAGTATTTTCCTTGAAATCAGATAGTCACCTGAAATATATGAGGACCAAAGTTGTATTGTAGATAAGAAAAATATTATCTAATAGGAAAAGGTTCAATGATTGCCATAACATGAACATGCAGACTAAATTTTTGTTTGCAGGTGACCAAGACATACATATGGATATGTCACTATATCTTAGCTACAAGGGGTTGGCATGATTTGGCCTTACTAGTATATATGAAAAGTGTTTCTTCATGATGTTTGACAATAACTTTGAGTTCAATATTGAGATGTGCTTTGACTATAGATCTCTCTTCAATAACATTTGGACATGACATGATGTCAAGTGATATGATTTGAAGATTGTTGATTTTCCCTAACATCGATAATATGGGGGCATGATGACTTATTGGCCTCATCATTCTTAGCACAATAGTTGAAATAATGAGTTATGATTTGGCATGAAAAATGGAACTTTCATGACTCATCCTTGACATATGCATTTACACCTACTGATAGGATCACTTATATTATGCTTATGAGAATGACTTGATAAAGTTTAGATTGATATTGCATGACTTATTGGCATGATGAAGTCATGATTTCATATGAGATACACCTACCTCCTGGATGAAAGTAATAATACTTTGATAATGGTCATCATATGGGTTCTAAACTCTAATGATTTGACATTGTTGTTGATGGTACGACATTCAGTTATGTAAGGATGATAATGTTGGCATTATCATTAGAGCATTGCAATCCAGATATTTTTATATTTGAGAGTTATATGATGAAGTCAGGACCATGAGTTCCAAAGTATGGCTTTGATATTGATTATGGTTTTGGTTTTATATCCTCATGATCTACGTGTGAGAGAAGATGAGCCTATGATGATATAATTAGAGGGAGAAGGCTTGTGAATCCCAAAATAATGTATCATGGCATGATGAATCAATTTCTAGAATTTGAAAAGAAATTCCATATTTCAAAGTGATTGGAAAATGTCATGAAAAAAAAAATCCTTGGATACTCTTATTTGAAGTTCAATATGTTGTCAAACTTGACATGGAATCCAACAGTTGGAGCATTGATGTTCTAGTTTGAACATCCATTTCTAGATGTATGATGTGCATAATGAATTCATGAGTGTTTCTTCACTCACATAGAGTAACCATTCGAGCATGCTTTGAAATATCTGCATAAGGTTTTCTATTTTGAGAATGTGATATTTCTCCTATGATATATACCTACAAAGATGTATTGCTAATACTTGAGATTATTGTTGATATGGACATTCGAATGCTACTTTAGCATGAGATCTACCGTGATATACTGGATGAGAGGTCGATAGCATGACCAAGGTTGATCATGATGTTGCTAAAATAGCTAGCTATGAAGCAAGATATAAAAGCTCCTTAGAAGAGTTGTTTGAGCATGATCTCAATATGACAAGGATACCATGAATATATTGTGATGATCCAATTGGAGGTAAGCTCCATATCTATGGTTGGGACCAAGGTACTCTCATATATTGAGACAATAGAACTATTCAAAACAAGATTAGACTTACAGTTGGCCCCTCCGTGAGAGGGAGGATGATTATGGTATCTTTTTATGATTCATATGATTAGATATGATTTGAAAAGATATTTGATTTGATGTTCTATATGAACAAGAAACAGCCGTTATTGAGGAAATATGATGATGAGAACATATTATTGATAATATTTTAATTGTAAATAATGTGTGTGTTCGTATTTCCGAATATATTTGAAATTATGCATATATGCAGAAGTGGGGATGAAGTCCATTGCCTATAGGAAGATTTCAGTGTGTGGATAGTTGCACTTTGCGCTAAAGGATTTTATGGTTAATGTTTTAGTATTAAACAATGAATATTTTTTCATCGCAATAATACCCAATAAAACATTCTAATTTTATGATATTGTTGCTAATATTTTAGTCATAAATAATGTGTGTCTCCTTGTTTCTACAACTACTTAAGGTGGGACTGCATTTTGCTCACATTTATGTCCCATCCCATGCTTGCCCTGCATAATGAAGTATGAAAAACTTATTCCACGCATGCTATATCTAGGCACACCTCCTCCACACACACTCTCGGCTAGACTCCACACACTTTTATTACTAATATTACTCGTAATATTTTAGTGATAAACAATACATATCACTAGTCAATTGAGTTGTGTGGAGTGCACACAAAATTGTGCACAAAATCGTGTTTCATTGTGCTTAAGCATTGTTTATAGGACATAAAGAAGTGTAAACCATCAATTTTCCATTCTGTTGCTAGAGTGTGCAAGTGAAAAAATAATTATATTGCATCATATTACTCAATGTTGCTTCTGCACATTCTATTGGATTTGGAGTGTGACTATCTTCTTGATTCAGAGGTCTTATCTCAGCCGCTTCTAGATCCCAATCCTCGAGGGGGGGAGGGGGTGTGGGGGGCCTTGCCTCCCCACTATTGTTGCGTGGAGGGTCTAAGGGGGGGAGCTGAGATAATATAATTTTGTAGTCAATATGGGTCATTCATTAGGCGGATGATCTGATGGTAAAACGTATGAGGAAATTTTGTTGCAGATATGTATTATTATTATGAGCAAGAAAGAGACAGTAGACTGTGTGAGAGCAAAGAGGAAAATATAATGGATCTGTTGTAGATTGTATGTCTTTATTTTGTTGTATAATATAAAAGGAACGATTGGTTGTTTCTTCGTGGACGTATTCCACATTGGGTGAACCACGTATATCTGTGTCTCTCTTATCCTATGCATTTTTGTTTTTGTTTTTCCACAATATTTTGTGTATTTATTTGCTCCATTAATTAATTTCTAACAACTTCTTTCTATTGGACATGCTTCATTTTTTACACATTCTTCATTGTATATAGAAAAAAAAAAATTCTTAGCTTTAGCAAGTGTTCTATCATATGGATATATATATATAAAAGTTTTAAATGAAAGAGTTTAAAAATAAACCAAAGAAATGTTTTTTCCTAGCATGTAAAGGAGTTGCATCTGTGTACAACTATTAGAAAATGCTTGTGCAGATAACTTTCACTTTGTTAAAATAAAAAATCATGGTCAATTGATATAGTGAAAAATGCATCCTTGATTTTTTATTGAGCCTAAGCGGTATCTTCAATTTGTATTCTCTTTGGATTCTTTATGTTCAACATTTGGTTCTTTTCATATGATATTTAGAGATGCCATTCAGGCATAATTGAAATTCAAATGTGTGCTTATGTATGCTTCGTCATTCTACAAACTTAGGAAACTCTTGGACTTGCCCCTTGTCAAATAGATTCATATTTCCCAAGCCATCACAAAGGCATACAAATAATTTTTCGAAGTTCTTCCAGGATCTATAGTACTCGTAAAGAGGAGGTAGTATCAGCTTCTCAAGGAATACAGACTTAAGGTGGTGAAAATACTAATACCCCTTTAAGTATTGCATCCTTTGAATTGTAATTGTACATCATAAGAACCTGAAGTTTTGGTATTGTATGTAAAAATGTTTGAATATAGTATTGACTTGCATCAAAGAACAAAGCAAGAGATTTCACCTCAGAAAAATATATTTGAGACCAACCTTGTTCTCCCATTGAACCTATAGTAATGTCCTAGAAATGTAAAAGCTAAAAAGCTGAGATGTTATGCTGATAAAAATGCTTCCTTATTAAATTTGAAAATTTAGTAAATTCAACAAATAGTTATTCAATGCTTCTGCAAGGAAAAGAGAATAAGTTTCAGGGATGACCTGTATGAATTGAAACAAATTGAACATTAGATGTATGTTTTAGTGCCAACCATTTTGTGCGAATAGCATCCTTGTTGGCACGCATGCAAAGCCTCTTATCAATGGCACTATCCCAGCTTGCGAGACGTAAGTATAGATCATGCATCGCATCATGTTGATTAAATAAAAGCTCGCTAGCACAATCAAATGAGATGGCTAGAATATTGATACATCAAAACTTGTACTAACCAAAGGTAGTGATCTGAAAAACACCTTTACCTTTATGAGCTCACACATTGATGTATCTTACCTTCTTGATTTCTAATTATTTTTTTGACTCTAATTTTTTGCAAAGCTACTGCTCATCAAAGACTTTGATGGAAAACATTGATTAAAATTAAGTTGAGATAAGAAGAGAAAAAAACAATCCCCAAATTTATTGAAGGTAGCAAGTCTAAGCAAGTTCCTCACCTTGAATCGCTTGTGAGATTTAGGAGATTAAGACTTTCAATTTCTAACAAGACCACAAAAGCATCTTTTGAAACTATTCCAAGGACATATACCCAAAGGAAATACTCAAGTCGAGACAGGTTAACTACATGAATGAAGATGAATGATGCAGATCCCTAGGTAGAGGTAGAATCAGTTCTCAAGATTCTTACCCTTATCACTATTTGTATTCTATGATGCTAAAGTATGATTGAAGTGCACCTGATAGTATTTATCTACAACATGACTTTAGATATGAAACCCATATAGAAATTAGGGTTTCTGTTCTAGTCGCAGTCACAGATCTAGGATATCTCGTCCCTGGTCGCACTCATGCTAAGCCCTAGACAACGATGAGACAACTAAAGTGGCTCCCATGCTAACCAAAAGAGAGAGGCCAGAGGTTTGACTCCTGTTGACCATCATTTGAAGATTTCTGAAGATGTCTAAACTCTGAATTATGATGTCCTTGACATATTCTTCCATTGTTAATTTATTTCTGAAGTTGTTGAGGTAAATTGTTGATCATATAATGAAGTATTTTCCTTGAAATCAGATAGTCACCCAAAATATATGAGGACAAAAGATGTATTGTAGATAAGACAAATATTATCTAACAGGAAAAGGTTCAATGATTGCCATAAGAATTTATCAAATTCTAAAAAAGATTAAGTTTGTTGATATGTAAATCTTTTTTTTATTCCTATAAATTATTGATAGATATATGCTTAATATGGATTTATTCTCAACTCTAGATAAATATGTGCTTAAGATAGATCTATGCTAGTGTGTATAATAAAAAAATGTATATATTAAAAAAATTGATTTAAATTTAGAACCACACAACTATCTGAATTAAAATTAAATTAAAGAAAACTTTAAATACCAATATCCATTACAAAAGTGTGATAATTAGGTTTCCCTCACAAACCAGACATGTAATGTTGGCTATTAATATTCATCCCAACCCTCCTTGGAGGCATGAGTGAAAACCAAAAATTCTTTCTCCATATGGTTCCTTCAAAATTGGCCTTCTTGTTAATAATATCTTTAACCTTTGGAACAAGTCTTCACATTTTTTAGTCCAAATGAGCTTCTTGTTCTTTCCTTGGAGCTTGGTAATATGGTTTTCCATATTAAAAAATGCTTAGACAAATCTACTATAATACAAGACCATGCCCATGAAACATTGTATTTCATGAACATTGGTTGGTGTTGGCCATTCCATGATTGTGTATTTGCTCCTAATAAAAATTGACAACACTTGAATGAATTTTGAGGGCTTCAATTTGATAAAAGAGTAAAATTTGAAATTTCATCACCACATTTGGCCCAAAAGTGTAAACCATCTTCATGCATTCACCCATTAACCATGTGTAGATGCCCGTGTTAGAAAGGATTACCCTTTGAGATCAATGTGACTAAAGGAGATTGGAGCCACTAACATGTTTTGGACTAGAAAAATATTCCATTAAAATATAAGCTTTGTCACGAGTACTGTTACTTTGCTCGTGTGTTGAATGTTATGTTGAAACTATTTATACACTCAAAAATGTATTTTAAACAACAACAAAAA
>APFE031273554.1:0-28275 GCA_000404065.3 Pinus taeda | reverse complement strand
AGACTGTCCCATGAATCTGGTAGAGAACACAACAAACTGATGCACTTATCTTCATCTGAAATTTTAATATCAACAGATGATAATTGACTTACCACAGTGTTAAATGCATTCAGATGCTCTATCACCGAGTCTCCATCTTTCATCCTCAGGTTATATAGCTTTTTCCGCAGGAATAGTTTATTCACCAGAGACATAGATTGGTACAAAGTCCCTAACTTGTCCCACAGAGCCTTCGTCGTAGCTTCCCCTGATACGTTCATCAATACTGAATCTGAGACACATAATCGTATTGTGCTCTTTGCCTTCCGATCCAGCTTCTTCCATTCTTCATCAGTCACTCCCATTGGTTTAGTACCCGGATCTACTGTGATCCACTGATCTTTATCCACCAACAGATCCTCCATCTTGAGTTCCCATAACTCAAAACTCTGACCATTGAACTTCTCAATCTCTATCTTTCTACCAAAACCGGGACTACCAGCTTGATTTCTCATTTTTTTCCTTTCAATGTTACAATACATATTTATACATGCCGAAGCATCAAATACCATGGACCGAAAATCCATCGCGTCCAATACCATGGACCAAAAAACCATCGCATCCAATACCATGGATCGAAAACCATCGCGTCCAAAAAAACATGTGCGAAAATCATGCACAAAACCATAGGTGGGTCCGCCCAACCTAACATAGGGTCCAAAACCAAAATTTTTCGAGGCGCTGCCCCGGACCCTATAAAGTGGGTTACGGGTACCCCTCAAACCCCCTGTTAACTATGTGGAAAGAATATAACACAACCCAACACCTCTTAGTAATTCTCACTTCATTTGTGTTTTCCCATTCGTGAAATAGTGTGATGAGGTTGTTGGTTTCTTGTTGATTTGTGGATTTATCTTAGCTGCTAGATAGAGAGAAATACCTTGGGTAGCTCCAAGTTTATTTAGCTTTTAGTAGAGAATGATACCCATGTGATCTTTAGTTTGAAACCTTCTTTTACACTCCTATATTTCTATCATTTCATTAGAAACCCATGCTTTAGGATTTTGTGTTGCTTACAACCTTATCCATCAAATTCCGCCTTCTTCTGGAACATTGTTGCCTACGATTTTGTTTGTTATAGCCATATGCATCTATTCCCCTCATTTATTTCCTGCTCTCCATTGTAACTACAACTTCAATTTTAATTTGTCTCATTGTTGTGTGTTGGCCACTAGAAGGAGAAGTCATTTCTCTTTGAGATTGCCCAAATATTCCCCCAGCATTTGAATCCATGAGTTGGCTTATCTAACTCATTGAAGGCTTATTGAACCAAACCCCTCCTATTTACTTTTTGTTTTACGTGACAATTGGAGTGTTGAAAACCCCTAACATATAACCTTACAAGCACTCCTCTATTTAAGATGTCCTAGGCACTGGTCTACAATCAACCTAGAGGTTGTCTCTAGGGAGCTTCCTTGGCTCCTGCTCCTCTTGTGTTGCAGGTGCAAGATTTAACAACAACACATATATATATAAAACATCTCAATCACTACAATATAAATAAAACCATTATTTTCATAGCCTGGTATAAGAAATAGCAAATGGCTCTACACAATCCACATATACATAATACAAAATGACATTGAAGCACATTGTTTGATCTACAAAATAGTAGATCCACCCAAATAACATCCAACAAAGTAAATGACAAATTTTCATCATTTTATCCTCATTGAATAGTTCAAATTTTATGTTTTCAATCCCACTTACCCGTAACAAGGGGGCGATTCCATTGTGCAAGTGTCACTCCCTACATGCACTTATCGAAACATGACCTCCAATTTTTGAGTATCTATTTTGCACAATTTTCCTTACACTTAGATTGACCTACGTCATAACACTTGTCTCCGTGAGACCAACTTGCTCATGTGAAATCATGCCTACATAAGTCCTTCGCAATCAGAGATCTTCCACGTGATATAACAGACTAAGTTTATCAACCTCTTTCACTTTCCCACATGTCACTATCCCATAGGGCCATGCATTAGTTGAGTCTTTCTAGTGGCCCACCCTATCCTATTGTTGTTGAATCCCTCTTGCTTCTCTTGTTTTGAACCCCGATCTCTGACCTCATCATAGTCATTTCTAGAATTGTTCCTGATAAACCTCCCCACCTACAACCCATCTTCTAACCTCTGACCTCATTTATCACCTGACCTACCACAATCTTCCTCTCTATCTGTCAACATAGTCGAGGTCGACTCTCTTCTCTCATGCCAGTATTCTTGCCCACCCATCCAGACCTATGACCTTAAACCTCAGTTTCATAGCCTGCTTCACAAGTGGTCCATTTTTTACAAAGCAGCCAGCTGTGCCACTCTACCAACTAGCCCTAGGTTTCCATGCTTACGGTCATTTTCTGACCAACCACCACCCTCATTCATCACACCAACCAGCTAAGGGTCGCCACGCGTATGGTCCTTTTTTTACCAACAACCACCCTCACCATCATAACAACCAAAAATTAATCACCATGCATAGGTGTTACCTCTGAGGGGTGCCACAAGCTGCACCTGAACTATGCTACAAATTTATAACACTCCTCTCTTAGTCACATCGAACTCGCTCTCTTCATACACCATGGATCGAATAATGGATGCCTTCCTTCCTATGTTGAAAGCATTAGAGGAATCCTTTCATGCCTTTCATGGAAATATGTCTCAGCTCTGCATTCATCATGTCAACTTAATTTCCTCCACCATGGATCTGCATGAGAAGTTCCACAAACCCCCAAATCGACACCGCTATTTCCTCCCAACTAATTTTGATATTTGAGACATTCCCAGGTGCTACTCCTCATGAGATTCGACCATAAATTTGTCAATGTCTTCCGGCTCCCCTTAATTTCCCTGAACTTGGACAAGGACTTCCACGCATGGTGGCTTTGACGCTCCAGTGGCCCCTATTTCCCATAATTTCTTCTTGAACTCCTAAAGGGGTTCTAGTTCTCCTCACACATGTCATTTCTACGAGATCCCTTCTTGAGCTTGAAAGCAACTCCATGTCACTGTGTGAACCTTTGGCTCACCAACTGCCAAGGTAAGGACACTAGAAGAAGATATCCAATCTGCTTAAAATGCAAGGCTAGCGAAGCGTTCCTTCAAACACCTAGAGGAACCATCATAGGCGTAAAAAAATAACTTCATCAACAATGAAGCTACTTTCTCTCTACATGAACACAACTTAAAAGTGGAGACATCAAGAGTAAATAAGAACACTTAAACCCCTCCCATACATCTGGTCTACATGTAAACTTTTACATTAATAAATGGTTTTTTCATACCTTTGTTTTCTTTTAATGTTTCATCCATAGTTTTGTGGCCTTCACTATGAAAAGTAACTTAACCTCCTACATCTCTATCTTTAATTGTGTGTTTCTTTTCAGTAAAGTTAAGCTCTTAAAAATAAATGGTGTTGAGCTCAACGTTACTTCGTTTCCTTTATTTATTTTTTTCTCTGTAAAGACTAATTCTATTAACTGAAAATCAAAATAATGTTACAAGGAGGTTGAAGCCTCAGGCAAGAGCATCTGAGAGCGTTCAACGCAACAAAATTGTCCCAAGTAAGGGAGAACCAGTTACAGTAAGCAAGGAACTAGACATAGGAACCAGAATTTAACAAAAAGATCAAGAGGAAGAGATGGAATAACCACCTATGAAGATGTCGCGACCAGAAATAAGAGATAGACACACTAGCCAAAACCACAAAAGAGTTACAAACTGCCACCCTACCAGGAAGAAGAATGAAGCTGCCCAACTACAGAGGTAGAACCAGAGCTGCAAACCCAAAACCGCATGAATGTAACCATACGAACCATCAGAAAGAACAGGGAAGGTTTGAAAGGGCCCAAGTGGCCTCATATTACCTTGTTCTCATTCGTAGGCTCCTCCACAACCAGGCACGCATTGCCATCCCACATTTCATCATTTCTTGCCATGTTACCTGCATCATTGTCGCCTAGAAGAACCGACGAGGGATGAGTATCACTGGAATTGCCTTCATTGACCATCGAGACATAGGCGCCATGAGAGTAGTCACCTGTTTGCTGAGTGTCACTAGGAGCACCACCCTTGTCATGCTGCTCACCACGCCATTCCTCCTAGCTTTCATCTGCCAAATTCTGCTCACTGCCCTGGCTGCCCGCCACTCTGTAACCACCCTGAGAAGGCCCATACATAAAGCGGATAGTAGTTTGAGGCGGAACCTCTTCTTCAAAAAAGATAATAGTAATATTGGCAGTCATAATAGGCCTGTTAAGATTGCTCTAAAACTTGAAGTGAGTAGTCTGAAAAACATTGTGCAGAATTGACATGTGTGAAGGGCTAAGAGGAGGCAAATTCACCGGAGAAGAGGGCAGAGTAGCAGGAGCGGGGGAAGATCCACCAAACAAACAGATTGCGAATGCCCACGGCCACCACGACTTCCCCCAAAGCAACTTCTCATGCGATGGCATACCATGATGAGGTGATGGAAGGGAAGCACAACAATATACGAAGCAATGGCGAGGAGACAATACAGCACTATGAGAATCCACTTCAATATCAAAGAACAAGTCTGAGAGTGAAAGGAGGAAAGCGCAATTCTAACGACAAGAACACCTAGGAGAAAACCTCTGTTAGCAAAAACCATCTTGCCGCAGAGACACGCAGCAAGGAAAGGCTAGAGGCAAGAAGACAGAAAGCAAACAATTGGAAGGAGAACCAGGATCGCCATGATTATACCAGCCAGAGGCTCGCCTTGGATGGAGTGAGCACTTAATACAAATTCCTAGCCAAATCTCCCTCGTCTGAGGTGAACCTGCTTGAGTTAGATATGCTCATGGATAACTGTGTTGATCTGTAGCTGGCAGTACCAAGCATTTACACCCTTCATTAAAACCATTAATTTTCATTTAATTCACCCGCATCCGGGTCTTCTTTTCCTTTATTATCATGTGCATCATTACACTATTTTTTCATTACATGGTTTACCAAAAACATTGCCAAACCACTTACTTCCTTGTATTTTTTACTTTTTTGGGCACCTTTTCTTGTCAATTTGCTTCATAATTCAATATAAAAAATTTTGAATCACAAATTTCCCTTCTAAATTCTCCATAATCTAGTTACTCCATAAATAAAATACTGAAAATATATTATTTTGTATTTTGTATTTTTTCTTTTTATGTTTTAATTTTATTATATTTTTTTTGCATTTTATGTTGCAATTTTTTTTGAAGTTCCAAATAATTACCTTTTATGTTGGTTTCTTTTTAAGAAGTTCTGAATTGAAAACAAAAAAAACCTTAGGGTTCAATTTTACTTAGATAGTTTTTAATAATAATGATACTGGATAAATATATAATAAATGGTAAGAAATAGTTTTTTTTAATGTTTTTTTTTAATATCTTAATGAAGATAAAAGGAATTATAATAATAGGGATAATAATAATATTTTTTAATATATTAGTAATAATAAATAATGAATAATATATTAATAAATACTATTTAATATATGAATAATGAAAAATTTTGACATTTAATTTAATTGTAATAATAATAATATGAATAATAATAATTAATTCCTATCGATGTATTTCAAGCACAATTACTAATGTGATTGTGCATGTGATTGATTGATATACACTTATGTGCATATGCCAAAAACATTTATTTAAATAAATGTGATTGTGCTACTTTCTAATCAAATTGTTTTTGAATTCTATAAACATTTTTTCAAATTACAAATTTCACTTATGCATTCTCCATAATTTAAATACTCCAGAAATAAGATACTAAAAATACATAATAAAAATACATTATATATAACAAAAGCCTCCACACAATCCACTTATGCATGGCAAAAAATTCACATTTAATTGCATTGTGCAACTTGCAAAAATTCAAATGGTCATGTATTGATTAAGCACTCTGAATTCTTATGTGAGACACCCCAAAAACATCTCTCCATAATCAAACAAACATGACATCAGCAACAATGTCTATCAAAACAATTCTTGAACCCCCAAATGCTAAATCAGGTTATCCATTAGTAGTAGTGGTATATCTACAGTAGAATCTACATTTGGAGAAAGCAAGAAAACATTTCCATTCTCATTAACATCATTGATGCCTTCAATCATCTCCACATGGAACCAGATCTTTCTAATAGAGGCAAACCATTTGCAATTTTTGTGTGAAAATTCCAGCCAACATATCATATACGTTTAGTTGTACCTCCATAAAACCCAACATAAGTATTCTTTTCCTTCAATTGTACAAAAAGGTACGTAGCCTAGGCATTTACTATTTATATCCATTGACATAATATGAAGCAATCTCCAACTAAACCCCCACTCATCTTCAAAATATTCTAAGCTTCATCTAATTGAAACTTCGCTAAACTCAAAATTGTCTATCTCTTCAAGCAACCAAACAAACGTTGAGGCATTTTTTACAAGACAAACAAGCTACTTTGCATCTAATCCTAACGCCATACACCATATGTTAGGGACAGGAACAAATTAAAAACTCTAATGGTTTCTTATAACATCTAACCAATAGATAGTGTAGCCATAGAAAGGGTAATCATCATAATCTTTATCTAAATATAACCATAAATATTTCCCTTTTTGAAATATGACCTCCTTTGGGGCCATTACACCACCAAAAGGGGATTTCATCCTACTCCAAACCATGTCTACACTCATGCAAATAAAAAAATGTGATTCTGTGTTTTTGGACACATGTTTCGGCACAACCCAGTTATATTTCCACGGACTAAATTTCTCCAACAAAGAGAAGAATTTCCACTCTCAAGCAGTCACATGCCCAAGAATTCTAAAGGTCTTTGTAAAAGGGTGTACTATGAAGTAATTCTTTGAATGTAAAGACCCCCCAAGAGCAGTGAATAGAATCATTGAACCAATTTCACATTGAATTATGTACCTAGAGTCCAAAAAAGGAAAAACCAACTGAGAGATATGTCCATTATCATTAAGGTCATATCAGACAAGGCAACTATCTTTTATACAAGATGGAAAATAAATAAATCCAAATTATTTGTCACTACATCAATTACAAGGAGCAAGAAAAATCAGGTTTTCCAATAGAAGACTGCATTCATTACAAACCAACTAAAATTTTAAGAACATTGATAAAGGAAGCTAATGAAATACAAGCTCAAGAATCTCAAATGGAAAAAACTTCCAAATACTTGGATCCATCGGAAAATCAACGACTGTATTGAAACCAAGCAAAACATTCCATGTTACATTACAAAGGATAAAATCCTTAAAAAAATACTCATCCTATCAAACATGCAAACAATTAGATTTAAAATGCTACAAAATACCCTTCGTAGACATTGAAAAACAATCCCAAAAGCATTCACAGTGTCGAAAAAAACAAGTCTTTTCTCTCTTAAAACATAATTTGAGCTAACAATCTTTGGGAAAAAAAATTGTGAATACACCGAAAACATTGTACACGAGGGTTGGGCTCCCCTCACCCTAACTTCTACATAACAACATCCTGACTTCTGACTACCTGATTGTCTTCAAATTTGACCACCAATACAATGTTCTTTTTTTCAATTTTCATGCCAGCTATCAGTTTATCTTTACTTGCATCTTCTTAACCATCCAAACTATCATATCAAATATGCTAAAAAAATATCCTTCAAAAACATTTCTTAAAAAAAATACAAATTTTTAAAAATAACATTATATTAACACATTTGCAAAGAAATATCCATTCTTGAAAGGAAAAACTCATTTTCCTTTTTTAACATATTTTCAATTAGCAATTATTGCAAAATAAAATTGCAAAACAAAACAAGTTAAAAATAAGATTTTGTGAGTACACCGACAATGCTTTGTGCCGAGTTTGGTTTCCACTCTAGCGAACTTCTATGCAACACCTTCCCGACTTCTAACTACTCGAATCTCTTAAGCTCCAACCACCAATATAATATTATTTTCTTCGATTTTTGTCCCAACAATCACTTGTCCTTACTTTCATATTTTTAAACATACAAATTATCCTATTAAACATGGTAAAAAATATCCTTTGCAAACATTTCTGAAAATGAAAAAAAAAACTCAAAAATAACAAAATTCCCCCTTCTGACTACCCAACTGAGTTTACCTCCAACCACCAATACACCACAACACCTTCTACGTGGGGGTCAAAGTGATGAAACTTACTAACTCATGTGCATTCCCATCAAGGCTTCCTACTACAACATTGAGTTCACCTCTTACTAGGTTTAAAATAGTGTTTCATTGTTTTTTGCATTATAGCTGTCGCTTTCCTCTACTTTCTAGCAATCAGCTATATTTGAATTAAACCTTCCCCGGTGTCCCTTTGTTCGACCTCACCACCATGCACTTATGTTGTTGCTTGTCAATAGCCTTTTAAAAAAAAAATCTTGGCTTCCTCCTTTCCAATTTTTGTTTTATAATTTATTGTTCACACCCTCCTTATCTAAAAGTTGTATCTCTTTAGAAAAAAATAACTTCCATTTGATGTTATTTCTCCTCTACTTTCTAGCAATCAGCTATATTTGAATTAAACCTTCCCGGTGTCCCTTTGTTCAACCTCACCACCATGCACTTATGTTGTTGCTCATCAATAGCCTTTTAAAAAAAATTATTGGCTTCCTCCTTTCCAATCTTTGTTTTATAATTTATTGTTCACACCCTACTTACACTGCTTATCTAAAAGTTGTATCTCTTTAGAAAGAAATAACTTCCATTTGATGTTACTTCTCTTAATTTGAAACATAAATTATTTTTTTTGCTTTTCACTTGACATTACGTAAGAAAGAAAGGTGAATCTTCTAAACAAATCATAACAAATAAAATATCTAAACAAACATACAATGCCTTTTTTTAGACAATGTCAAATTTCAATGAGAAGGTTCACTGTAAATTCAACAAGATCATTTGCACGTTTTTTACATCTAATCACTGCAAGAAAAACACAGGAATGATCACCAGTATAATTAACACCTTTACCAATTTCGAGACCGATTTTACGCTATCAGTATAATGAGTCGAGACAACCCAAAACTAAAATTTCTTTTTAATAAAACTATAATCATATGTTGCGCGCAATTATGCAACCACTCACTTATTTCTATGTCCGCACACAGTCTCCTGCTCTTTTTCCATACTTGTTCCAACCATGCATACCATGCCACAAAAATAATCTCCCTCTGCTTCAATTACAAATCCTAACAATCGCATATGAAGAATATTATTCCAATCCATCCATACAGAGCGAAACCCAAGTAAGAAACACCATAAACTATTCTTCTATTTAATCTTTAAAATGTCAATCTTCTCTACAGTACCAAAATGTATGTTTCATTTCGTAATGTGGTGTTCTCTCTTTACACGCCATGCTTTCCACCACACCCACCCTTCACTTTCAGACGACCCTTCAATCCTTTGTCGCCACGTTTCCACAACTCTTTGAAGTGCCTCTCATCGCAGCCGTCCATGGAGCTCTTAGATGAAGAATAGTTGGCCAACAGGTGATCCTGGCCTTTGATAAATCACAAAAATAAAATTTCATAAATGAGCTTCTGAGCTTCCACTAGAGGTTGAAATATATACGCCTATCAGCAAAAAAAATTATGGGTATGGATAAATACATACTTTGAAATTATTATGTCAAAATGCGCAATGTTATACTCAAAAAACTTATAATATTAACATTTTAAATAGATCAAAGATAGCTTATTATCATCTTTCAAGATAATGTGAAACATATTCTATGTATCATCGTTTAAGACTTACTCTTATTTGTTTAAGACTTACTGTTATTTGTTGTTAACCAAATAATTTAATAAATATATAAATTCAAAACAAATATATTTATTTTTTTAAATAAATAATTTATAATACATCTTATTGAAATACAATATAAGATTTCACCAAAACAAAACACATAACATCAATCTTTTAATAAACCTTAGTTACAACCTTAGTTACAGTTTGCTTATTATTGAGCCCAAGAAGGTCAAGATAGATGTCTGTCAATAATTGAGACAACTACTTACATAATGCCCACAACATATTGGGTTGTTGGAAAAATTAACGCTCTCTTGAAAAAGAAAATCAATCTAGGTTGCATATTAAAATAATAAATATTATTTTTATTTTTATTTTTTTATGGTGAGAAAACCTATCATGACTCAATTCTCAAACTAGCAGTGAGGACAACCATCTCGAGCTACTAACAGCAAATCTAGGTTGACTCATAATTGTTATTCAAGGAAAACCACGCCACCTGGAATAACCTACTAGTGGTTCGTAATGGGGTAAGATTTCACTCTTGCGAGATGCATCTAGGTTTTGGGTCATTAACCTGTTTCCTTATGTCTGAGGAAGACAATCTCTTAGCAAAAAAGAAACAATTTTAATAAATATTATCTCTATTACGAAACAACTTTTTAAACTTAAAACATTTTAATTTAATATATATTTAATTTATACAATTTGACTATTCAAAATAATATATATATATAGTAATAGTTATTTAAATTTTTCATTTTTAAAAATTTTTTGCACAGCATCTTCGAACAAAAAGAAAATAATTAAACCGTTATTTTTTAAGACACTAATATAGTTTTTTTAATGAGTTGTTCATTGTTTTGGTTAAAATGTGTTATAGAGATAAATTTGAATTGTTAATTGTTTTACGGATTTTATTTAAAAATATAGTTTAAATAAAAATAAAATTTTATTGTTAGATGGAGTGATAAGTATAGAGTAAGAGGTTGTTGGCTACCACCATTTTATCTAACTAATAAGTAGGGGTGTGGCAATACACCCACTATAATTGGTATATTCTTTAAACACAATGTGACATGAAAGTGGATGGCATTGGCATACTCGAGGATCAAGGCATTTAGGAGGCACATTGTGGAAGGGAAGGTTGATAATGGTGTTAACCCTAAATGAATTGAAGATGAGGGATGCACTAGAGATCGATGTATCATCTTGGGTATCTAAAATTGTCTGCAACTTGGATTTACTTGGCCATGGCACCACCTAATGGCTCAAGGACCAGCATAGACCATTGATGATAGTGAGAATGAACGGGCACAACAATTCTCGAGATCAAGGTCGATAGTAATGGTGACTGGTAATTTTCCATAGGACTCACACAAGTGGTAGGATTTAAGGCATAACAACTTGGGAAGGGAATTAGTGGGAGTGATAAAGAAAAGATGAGCTCAATTTTCAAGTTCTCAAACCTATAAAGAGACTCTCACGTTAGAAATGGTGCACGAGGATGGTCAATCTATTTCTAGAAGGAGGTCAACTCTAAGATAAAGTATTTATGATATAGAACCAGTGTACTATGGACGAAATGATGCTCTAAAGGAGAAAGTAGCACAACTCATGACTTAACAGAGCCTAGTACTCTTGAGTTGGTCTATGCCTGGACATCTAAAGCTCTGTGGATGACCTGAATATGTGTATCACTTAGGTATTAATTCATCTATATTTTGGAATTCTTCTATTTTGATTGGTCAACACAAGTTTTTTTGCACTCTTAATTGGAAACTCCACTCCTCGAGTAGCAAATTCCCAGGGGAATTGAACCTTTATATTGTTATTTCCTTGGTTTATACTAGGTTGTACCGTAGATAGGGGAAATGACCAATAAAATATAGCGAAGTTTAATTGCTGGAGGATATCGTTGAGTAAAAAAAAAGGTTGGAAGGTGAAGTTGGTATAAGAGACAAGGCTACACTTGACATCATACTTCGTCATTTTGCTACTATGTGTGTTCAAGGACAAGCTCCCTCTTTTGTGGCAGTCTGGAGGTACTTGTTGGGGGTCATATGGACAAGGCCAAGTTACCAACATATTTAGCGGGGTAGCGAGTTGTCCAATGATTGTTATAGGACAGTGACACCATCGAAAGTAGGGCTTACATTCCCAATTATTTCAGCGGTCAAAAAATGTCAATCATTTCTAAAGACTCTCCTTCACACTATTGAGGATATCAATTTTCTTACCATTATGCCATGTGGGGAAAACCACAAAGAGGTGTTGTGTATTTTGAATCTTCTACAAGAAGAAGGAAGTCATGCCTCTAGGAACAAGAAAGAGGATTGATAAAACAATACCATGAGCAGACGCCTCGACAGATACCAGAAGAACCGACTCGGTTTAAATGGGTTGCATCCACTCAACAAGCTACCCTCTTGGACACAACTTTCAAGGCAGATTGGCGAGCTTGGATTCTAGAAATGGGTCAAACCCAGTGCAAAAGAGCCAATACTTACAAACCATTGACCTCTACTAGAAGATGCAATTCATCTTGGGAAGTGCACTGATGGATAGCTAGGAAGCAAGGAGAGATATGCAGCAAACCGTGGAGCTTTTTCCACATCCATGGCCACCTCAAGTACTATGACTACTTCCTAGATTAGATGGATTGTTAACTAGCTAGAATTGAGCAAAACATTCTAGGTAGCGGGTTGAAACTTTGACCCCCTCCGTATTAGATGAAGACATGGGTTTATGATCTAGTTTTTACAAATGTTTCTATTTATAGTCAGATAGGTTAACAACATAGTAAAAGTTTGTATCGGTTTTATCATGTTATGTTTTCCATGTCTGTTGTGATTCTACATAGAGTCACGTTTTAGCAATTGTTCAATCTCTTTGTTGACTGAACAAACTAGACTATATAATTTTAAAATGTAACACCATATTTTAGAGAAAACATAAATTCACTTTACTAAAAAAAATGTTAATAATAATAATTTCATTAACGATGAAATCACCATAATTTCATAAAAACAAAAACATAAAACAATTACAATTTACTTTAGCTTTTAATAATCTATGTTTATACTTTCTCATAATATGTATTGATACAACTTATTAATTGGAATGATTGTCATGTTACCCACTCACATTCTTTCTTACTAAATAAATATATTTATGAGTTGGCACAATATTTCTTAAAAAAAATTGTCCATATCAATAATTGATATCATTATTTCGAGCTACAGAAGAGTTCAAAAGAGCCCATCAATTCAAACGTGGGGTGGCCTAGTTCTGGCAACGGAGACATCAATTCCCACGTTGTCTCGTTCATGTAAAGAGAGACATGTTGACATGGAATCGTCAATTCCCACGTCGCCCCGTTTATGTAGATGGTGACATGTTGACGTGGAAATCTCGTCCTCTACGCTGAGAATATAATACGGACATCCATCACACGTGGTTGTTGTTTTGTCTCACGTGGTCCACAGCAAGGTATCCAACACATTACGGTCTACAGGTATTTGTTTTCTTCACCCATAATGAGCCGACAACAGGACATTGATTCTCGGGCAATTCCTATTTCCAACCGGACATTGATTCTCGGACAATTCTTATTTCCAACTGCCGTCCATAAATCTCATGCCATCGGGTTATAAATGAACGGCGGGTGTATATGACCACCATTCGATTTCGGCCTTAGCAAAATCGAACCATAGACATAAATATTCGCCATTCATTCACCGTTCATTTATAACCCAATAGCATAAGAAATATGACCTGCTATTTCCAACCCTATTAAAATATATTAGCCACGACAACTAATTATTTATGTACTTAAACCATTTAATGAAATATCAAAACGATTTTTTTTCTAAATATTATTTATATATATATTTTGGACTATATTAGCCGCGACAACTAATTATTTATGTACTTAAACCATTTAATGAAATATGAAAACGTATTTTTTTCTAAATATTTATTTATATATATATTTTGGAAAAGACTTCTTTACGAATATTTCCGTGATCGCTGAGACAGATAAAAAAGGCCAAAACAATAAAATATCTGGATCCGATACCAAATTTCAACGTGTTAAATATTTGGCATACAAGATAATGGTTAAAAAGCAAAACGGTAGCAATCAAATAATTAAAATGTCGTGGCATCATTTCTCATCCCCATTTTGGATAAAGCGCACGTTCCTCGCTGTCTGTCCCCTAAGATGACCACGGTATCTTCTTCCGTACAGTCAACAACATAAAGGAGATGGTGACAAATTAGGTAATTGTGGACATTTGGTCACAAGCATGTGATAAGGCATATTTAATTATTATAAGATACTGTTTTTTTTAATTGATTGATGTAAATACTTTTTATGGATTGTTTTTCGGTTTTGGTTAACTTTAATACAATCTAGATGTATGGAATTTTGATTTATTGAAAATAGAGGGCTATAAAGAATAGGGCATGTAGAGTGAACATTGAAATCACCTTGTTTTTTCATTTCAAATTGAACCCATGTTTAGTAGGAATTATGTAGGAATTCCTAGTTTCATTTTTGTGATGGAAATTTTCTTCATATGGATTTTTGCCCCTTTTAAGATGATTTAGAAGGTTGGTTTTTTTTAAAATGAATAAAAAATTTCTAACTTTAATTCACCAAAAAAAATAATAAGACATATTGATAATGGAGTAATTTGAATTTCTTTTAGTGAATTCCTCAAGAATGTAAGATAAGGGGTATTCATATCGACCCACTTTAATCAACAAAATTGACTCAAAATCTAGTAGGAATTATGTCAAAAGTCACAGTTCCTCCCCTGTGATGGGGACTTTGACCTTAGGGGCTTTGGTGATTTTTACGATGACCTAGCTCATCGATTTTTCAAAAAAATTATCAAACATGTGGAAACTAAACTTGCCAAAAGGACAAAGCTCATAAAAAATGTGGTGTCTTATTACTTTGTAGTTAATGCATCAAGAGCTTGAAATAAGGGGCACTACTATCACCTTACTTTTCTGTGAAAATTTCGCCCCAAATCTAGTAGGAACTGTGCCAAAAGTCACAATTCCACCTCTACGATAGTAACTTTGTCCATGGTGATTTTGCCTAATTTCAAGATAAGTTGGATCATCAATTTTCTCAAAAGATAATCAGAATGATTTGAAGTTTGACTTGACAATAAAGTGGGGCTCATCGAAAATATGGGATTTGAATGCCCTATAGTTGATGCCTCATGATTTAGTTTAGATGATTACATTATTTTTCATCCATATTGATGGTCTTGGAATGGAATGACTGAAATAATAAACTTATAGGACCAATTTTGCAAGTGGAATATAGTTTGGAGAGTTTGGGTCTGAAATATTTTGCGGTCAATTTAAGGCCTTAAATGACATATTTTTGGAGTAATATTTTACTTCTTAAGTGTTAGATGTCGTGGTTCTATTATGCATATGAAGATATTTCCAATGATGCAAAAATCACATAAAACAATGTTTGAATGCAACAGGTATGCCTCCCCAAAGTTGAACTATCATAATTAACCACCATAATTTGAGACGATGCCACACTAGCCTCCATCACTCATGAAAAAAAGGCTATATGAATAGGGAATGTGAAGAAGTCTCCAGAAGGGTGAAGTTGTAACTCACGTTGGGCTTGAATCCATCAAATTTGATGCCTAGTTCACTATCAAAATGTATTATGGTAGCTCCGCTAGTAGGAAAATTGGTTCCATTCTATTTTCTTCCATTTTTATCGATAATCGAGAAGTGTAGTAGAGTGCGGAGCAAGAGAGGGAGAGAGAGAGAGAGAGAGAGAGGTTTTTCATTCTGTAGTAGTCCATAGGTGATAGGTATCAAGAAACTCAATAGAGAGTGTCTTCTCCTTATACTTGCATCACTTACATTATATATGAAAGAGTGCAAAGAAATCTCACCTTCTATGTGTGTTTTCTCATGAAAGCTCTAGAAGGGTGAACTTGTAACTCATGTTGAGGCTCAAATCCATCAAATTTGACCCCTAGTTTGCTATCAAAATGTATTATGATAGCTCTGCTAGGAGGAAAAGTGGTTCCATTCTATTTGATTCAATTTTTATCCATAATCGAGAAGAGTAGTTGAGTGTGGAGAGAGAGAGAGAGAGAGAGAGGGGGGGGGGGTTTCATTCTATAGTAGTCCACAGGTGACAGGTATCAAGAAACTCAATAGAGAATGCCTTCTCCTTTGTACTCGCATCACTTACGTTCTAGATGAAAGACTGCAAACAAATCTCACCTTCTATGTGGGTTTTCTCATGAAAGAGTTTCTCAAGGGATATCTTGGAGTTCATTATGGTTTTTGAGTGATTATATGTATATATTATCTATTTTTCACATGTTACCTATATCATGCATAAACATACAAACAATAATGAAAAATATGGAATATAAAAGGAATTAACCCTTCATAATATTGACTTTAGTTTATTTTCACATCGCTGATGTCACAAACTATCTAGGGGAATATCCATGAAAGTTTACAAATCACATCAAGAGTGTGAGATAGTGAGAAATCATCTCTCTTCATTTCTCCACACAAAATTGGCCCCAATTTTTGTAGAAGATATGCTAGAAGTTAATGTTCCACCCTTGTGATAGGAACTTCGCACATAAATCTTTCCTACAAAATATTTTTATCCCTTTTAATATGACGTAGATTTTGAGGAGTTTGATTCCAGAGTTATATCAACAATGATCATTTTCAATTGACGTTCTATGTCCAAACCAGGACCCATTATTGAGATGACGTAGATTAGTTTTTTTCGAATTAGTGTTTGTTTTGAACATTGATTTTACACTTTGGGAAACTATAATTTATTTCATTATGGTGTATGGATAATATTTGAATGGTCTCATTTTGATTAAGAAATCCTTCAATTATTTTTAAACTTTTGAGAAATTCTGCAAAACTATTTTTACAGTGAATTAATATTTTTCACAACAAAATTTTATGTGAAAAATTTCAATATTAATTACAACTTTATTTCAAATAATTCTCTTCTTCAATTTGAGAGGAATTTTTACTGTATAAAAAAATTAAAATAAATATTTTCATTAAAATTTAGTAATATAAAAAATTGAAATAAATACTTTTTCCTAAATATTATTATTTTTTTTAAATATTTTTCTATGTGAAAAACTTGATTTAAGAATTTAATTGAAATTTATTTATATTTATAATAAATAATAAAATTTTCCTTACAATGAATGTGAAATCAGGATTTTCTCGGTGATCATGAAATATAATCATTGCAACCTAAAGTGGTGAATTAATGACCTACACACTTGGAAATAGGCATGTAGCATGGTTCATGCAAATAATTATATGGTGTTTCCCACCTTGAATATGGATTGGGGTTATGACTCGTTAGCCTCCTCCCCCATGAATCACAATTGTGGTTGTGACAAATGTGGTGGCTCCATAGAAATCGAGGTGGATATAAAAAAATATTTGGGAAGATTGAAATATGGTGGAAATGTTTGGTGAATGAGCCTACAATTGCTCGCATTTTTCTCGTTTTTCATTGGGCATTCTTGGCTTCTTCTTTTTTTCTTGTTTATTTATAAATGGAGAAAGAAATTTTCCTCCTTTCTTATCTTAATGTCCTAGCCTTTAAGATTTCTTGGGTCTCAACTCTTGTTATTTTCTAAAGATTATTTATGTTGGTTACTGCTCCTAAGTTGTTATGTGCTCCAAACAAGGTTTCGACGGGGATTGTTCTCAAAACCACCTTGACAGAAAGGAAGGTGGTTTCATTCCTAACTCTCTCCTCTCTCATGTGGTCTAATATATTTTATTGGTTCTTTGGTTTCCCACCATTTTTCTCTTGAAAATTGGCTTAATTTTTCTCTTCCCTATCGCTTCTAGCTTCACGAGAAACCCCATCACCCAAAAGAAGGTGTTTTTATTCCTACTTGCACCCAAGTTTTTTTAAAGTAGCATCCCTTCTCCTATTCAAGCATGTTGAGAGTAAACAACCCTGGTCGTAGACGATGTTATGACAACCATAAACCACCTAGTATGCAAGTTTAATAGAACAAATAACATATTATTTCTACATTTTAGCAAAGCACTCCACTTAAAATTCACAAATAAATTAATATAGTTGAACATGAAGCTTTAGGTAAAGTGTATATTTCCTTTTTGATGCCAAAGTTGAGGAAGATATAAAAAATTGGATCATTTCATTGGTAGGGTGCCAGTGAAATGATCATAATCTTAACAATAAATATTTCTCAACATTCATGACGTGCAACTGCAACTTAAAAAACTAAATTTTACTAAATTTTAAAGTTTGTGATAGCAAGGAAGGTAGATGACATGGAATTTTCCAACTCTAGAGAAAACATAGGTTCACTTGCTGTTGTTTAAGAGCATTCTCCATGTAGTTAAATGCTTACTCTTTCAATTCTTTTTTCTATATTAGTGGCAACAAATATGCTATTGAGAGAAATGATAAGATTCGTACTCATAGTAAAATTTTAGTCTATCAAACTCTTTAGTTTATATGACTATGTGATTATATATACACCATTTATACAACCAAAAGCTATATGCTACTTGTTTAATTCATAAGTAGTAGGAAAGCACGAACAGGAGGATCTTGTATTTTTTTTTATCGAATAACAAAAATAGCTACATAAAATTGTATTGAATTTTTTTTCCAACTTTCAGGCATTATATTTATATTTGTAATTTTATATGACTTGTTTTTGAGGTTGATGAATACATTTATGTGACTCCACTTTATTTCTCATTAATTATAAAAGAAAATTATATAATTAAATTACCATAAATTAAACCATATATTTCTTTGTTTTTGTTATTAATATTGTACAGCTAGACAAATATTTGTATTAATTTATTAAAAATAAATAAACTTTTCCTCTTATGGCCACTAGCTTTCCATTGGGAAAACCTCACTAGGAACATAAGAATGTTGTCTTTTATTCATACAAATATTTCCTAATTGATCATCAAGTCACATAAACATAAAATTTTGAGAATGTCCAAAAATTATGTAAGAAACTAAGACCTATGATTTCTTTAGTTGGTAATCTTTTCTTATAGAAATGTAAAAAAAACTTAGGACTGGAAATATTTAATTCGTTGGAGATTTAAAGATTTAATTAGTTAGAGTATTCTCTTTAGAGATGGAGAATTCTAAGTTATTGCACTAAGAGGTGCTCTACAACTCAGTATAGGGTAGATCTCACATTTTACCTAAACATAAATGTAAACATAAACATGTAAACGTAAACATTTAACATATAATGTTTAATATTTAACATTTAGCATTTTTAATCTAATGTTGGCCTTATTTAAGAATCAATCTAATTATTATTATATATAAACACAATAAAAATTTAAAATATGAAGAGGTTTCCTAACACTTAAAAAAGAGGTATGGTAAACAAATAAAAATATAAATAAACCATAGGTATGGTAAATAAATTAAACCTATTTTTATAATTACTATAGAGGTATGGTAAATAAATAAATATAAAAGAGGTATAAAGAGGTATGGTAAACAAATAAAAATATATCAAATAGGATTAGGAAGCAACATCTAATTATATACAGATCTTATGAGAAAAATACCATCGACCAAATTATTGTTAATACCATGCAAAAAAATATTATTAATCCTAATATTAATATTAAAAGATTAATATTATTATTATTAAATTAATATTCATATTAATATATTATAATATTAATATTATTAAATTTAATAATTTTGGTTTAATACAATATTAAATTTGTTTTTATTCTAATATATATTAATATTTCACGATACATATATTAACTCTAGATATATATGGGAGGGAAGACCAAAGACATAGAGTGATAGAGGTGGAGAGATAGGGGGAGTGACAAGGGAGAGATGAAGATAAACTGAAGGAAATGGGAGATGATGAATTAAGTGAGAGAGAGGGAGTGGAGTGAAAGAGGTAGAGAAGGGTAAGAAAGGGAGAGGGAGACATAAAGAGGGAGGTGGGAGACAGAAGGAGAGAGGGAGAGAGACAATGAGAGGATTGGAGAGTAGAGAGAGAGAGAGAGAGAGAGAGAGAGGGATGTACGAGAGAAAGGGGGAGAGAGGAAGGACGAGAGGTAGGAGGAGCGAGGGAGCGATAGAGAGATGGAGTTGGAGGTGGGAAGAGGGAGGGAAGAAGAAAGACAAAGAGAGTGATAAGTGGAGAGAGAGAGGGAGTGACAAGGTAGGGATTGAGAGAGTGTGTGTATGTTTAGGGGTGAGATAAAGAGAGAAAGAAGGAGAGATAGAGACAAGGGGGGAGAGAAGGTGAGAGAAGGAGAAAGGGAGGGATATAGTGTGATAGTTGGAGAGAGAGAGAGAGAGAGGAACATAAAGGGCGACATGAGAGAAAGGGAAAGAGAGGACTTTATAGAGAGGAAGAGAATGATGGGGGAAGAGAGAGGATTGAAGGGGAGAGAGCGAGAGAGAGAGTGATGAGTGAAGAGATAGGGAGGTAGGAGAGAAATAGAGAGAGAGGAAGGATGAGAGAGAGGACTTGAGAGTGAGGGATAGAGAGATGGAGATGGATGGGGAGAGAGGGAGGGATAGAGAGATGGGGTTGGAGGGGGAGAGAGGGAGGGATAGAGAGATGGGGTTGGAGGGGGAGAGAGGGAGGGAAGAAGAAATACATAGAGCATGAGAAGTGGAGAGAGAGAGTGAGTGAAAAGGGAGAGATGGAGAGAGAGTGTTTATGTTTGGGGGTGAGATAATGAGACAAAGGAGATATGGAGAGAAGGGGGGAGAGAAGTACAGATAGGGGATATAGTAATAGAGTTGGAGAGAGAGAGAGAGAGAGAGAGAGAGAGAGAGAGAGAGAGAGAGAGAGGTGGGAGAGAAAGGGAGAGAGTGGAAGGAAGAGAGAGACAGGATGTGAGAGAGTGGAGAGAGGTAGGGAAAGAGAGATGGAGATGGAGGGGGAGAGAAAGGGAGGTAAGAAGAAATACATAGAGAGAGAAAGATGGAGAGAGAGAGACGGAGTGATAAGGAATATGTAGAGAGAGGGAGAGAGGACAACATGAGGGAAGAGAGACATAAATGGGGGGGTGAGAGAGAGAGATAGATATACATATTGGAGAAAGAGAGGGTATTATTTGAGGGTGATATAGAGAGTCGGAGGGAGATACAGATATAGATGGAAGGTGAAGAGAGGGAAGAAGAGAGAGATGGAGACATGGAGGCACTGGTAGAGAGATTGACAGATATGAGTGAGAGAGGATGTGAGTTTGGGGGGTGACATAGAGATGCAAATAAGGGTATATGGAGGAAGATATAGATATAGATGAAGGGAAGAGATGGAAGAATATTTCTTTCACTAGATGCGTTGATTTCAGTGTAGATGGTGATTTATAATCCTATTTGATTGCTTCAACTAGATGAATTGATTTTAGTGTAGATGTTCATTTCTAATTATATTTAAATACTTGCACTAAATGCATTCATTTCAATGTATATAACTTATAATCCTATTTTATTTCTTGTACTAAATGAATTTATTTCAGTGTAGATGGTGATTTCTAATTCTATTTGATTCCTTGCACTAGATGCATTAATTTCAATGTAGATTATTTCTAATCCTATTCGATTGCTTGCACTAAATTCATTTATTCATTGTAAATGGTGATTTCGAATCCTATTTGATTGTTTCCCTAGATGCATTGATTTCATTATAGATTTTGGCTTCTAATCGTATTTGTTTACTTGCAATAGATGCATTGGTTTGAGTGTAGATGTTGATTTCTAATCCTATTTGATTACTTGCCTTAGATGCATTGATTTTAATGGAGACATTGTTTTATACTTTTATTTGATTTCTTGCATTAGATGGATTGATTCCAGTGTAGATGTTGATTTCTGATTTGATGTAATTGGATATATGATGGCACATTAATTTTAAAGTGATTGGATTAACAATGTGAATTTATTTTAGTGTAATCACAAAAAATTATTGACAATGTACAATGATTTTTCAGTTATAGTAATTCAATCTATTAATATTGGAGAGTAAGAGAAACAAGGTATGATGTTTACTACAACAACTCGAGCTAAATATTTAAATGGTTTACGATTTCAACTATCCTTTTCATATATTTGATATGAAAATATTTAAAAACTAACAAGGGTGACAATAAGAATAGTACAAGAAAATAGTTTCAAATTGATCAAAATGAAGACTACTTGTAATTGACTACATTGTTATTATTCACATTTTCTATCATTAAACACTATAACATTATCAATTTCCATTCAAAAAATTTATTTCATCATTTTTCATGATTAAACATATTAACAATAACTTTTGTCTCAACAAACTCAGGTAACTAAGAAAATTTAAATTTAAAATGAATAGTTAAATCTAAGACATATTTAGCATATTTAAAATGATTATATTAGTATTAGATACATTTACATAGTCTTCATAAAATTAATCATATCTTCTATAGATTTTCCTTGACTGCACACGAATGAAACTAGCATAGATCCATCCTAACTCCAAATCTATTAAGCATGGAGAGGGATCAAATATCTCGAGGTGAAAATGTTTCCTCAAAATTTTCACTCAAAAAAGAGGTTTGCACCTTGAGATATTTGATCCCTCTCTGTGCTTGATAGATCCGTAATTAAGATGGATCTAGGCCGGTATATCTTCTTTGCGAGCATGGAGACTTTGGTGTTCAATTCCTTTAGCTAAAGATGTTTATAATTGATACTAAGAAATATATCTTCTTGTTCTTATAGTTGTTCCATGTGAGATTTTCTCTTGATTATTTTAATCTAGTAGTATATGTTTGTCGTCTATATGTATCTATTCTATCTCATGTAGATGTTCCCTATATTACATATCTAATGGCCCACACCTTTTTGAACGTTAGTATTAGAGAGAAATATTCTTTCCAATTATGCCTCCTACTTATCATTATTTATCTCCCTACAAATCAAAGGTGGAGTATTTTCCCAGAAGGAAACAATATTTTTTTTTTTTTTTCAATTTGTTGGGATCATAGGTGTGAGAGTTACATGTTGACATGTTATTCTTTCTGAATTAAGGGAATTTTAACTCTCGACATAATTAACTAAGGGAAGAGATATTAAATATTATATTTCTTAAAACCAACAACTTGGGATAGGAACATGTATGTCCAAGGAAGGGTATTCTTTGATACTAGAATATCTCAAAGGGTGGAGTGAATACAAAACTATGGAAGATGAAGATAGGTAGGGGAGACAAAATATTGAATAGATATAGTTGATAACTAAGAGAAAGGAGATGCTAAAAAATTAATCTTTCCCTCAAGTATTTCAAAGGAGCCTTAGTTAAAATCGAAATGAGAACCTAATTCTTGATTATAAGTGTGATAAAAGCTAGAGCCTAGCATGGAGTAGAAAGAGAGCCACAACCTTTACCCAAAGTAAGAATAGAATAAAGAAAAGCATGGAAAATCAAATGAGGAAGGAGAGAAATTGCCAAGTATAAATGATTGTGCTTACTAGAAGACCGTCACATTGAAACCTTTCAAAATGATGTGTGTAGCCACCATCATGACTAAAGGGATGCCCAAATTTGTCCAAGTGCAATTATAATCCATTACAAGAGGACACCTCGAAAACTTAACCACAAACTAGCATAGAGGTGGAAAATACCAAGTGATATTTTCTCCACGCTCGAACTCATGTTGAATGCCAAGTGCGTAGCATTGATCTGCTAGGTTAGCAGATGGCAACATTCTATCAAGGAATGTTAGTTGTGTTCAACCTTAATGAGAGAGTTGTGTATTAATTATGAATATGTATTACTACATTAAAAATATATCTCTATTAATAATTATTTAATTTCATTCATTATATCGGAAATATCTATTTTGATTACTAAAATTATTCGAATGATTTTTTTATTAAAATTTAAGCTAATAGTAGTTACGCAATTTAATCTTTTTGATAAAGTAATGTAAATATCTTGAAATTTTCAAATTTTCGATATTTTGAATGGATATCCAATGTTCATCATAGTCAAACTAAACTCAAATGATTAAAAAGAGTGTTGGGGAGATAATCAATGAATCAAAAATCAAATATAAACATTGAAGAATGAGAGGAAAAGTCGAAAAAATCTTTTTGAAATAACAAAGTCACTGCTAAAAAATGAATATTTAGGAACAAACAAGGAATTATTAATTTAGTAACCATTACATATTATGAAAACGTTGAAGGCAATGTGAAAAGTAAGCCTTCAATATTATAGCCAAAAACGAAATAAAATGAGGGTATAACTAGAGAGGTCAGAAAAGGAATGTTGTTAAAAGAATTAAAGTTATGATGTGGTAAAGAAAGAATGAGAGGAAAAGTCAAAAAAATCTTTGTGAAATAACAAAGTCACTGTTAAATAATGAATATTTAGAAATAAATAAGGAATTCTTAATTCAGTGACCATTACATACTACCAAAAGATTGAAGGCAATGCCAAAAGTAAGGCTTTAATAATATATAGCCAAAAACGAAATAAAATGAGGGTATAACTATAGAGGTGAGAAAAAGAATGTTGTTAAAAGAAATAAAGTTATGATGTGGTAGAGGAAAAATGGAGAATGTAAAACTATAAGGATTTTCTTCAAAGTCCACCACTTCTCAAATCATTGGTAATAAGATGTCGGGGTCAATTTAGTCGATAATAGCAGTGATGGAGAGAAACTTGTGATTGGATGGAGATTATGGAAATTATGGTTCTTTCGAAAAATGTAAAAGTATTAACTTCTTGGGAATAAATTTTCTAGGTTTGAACCTAAAGCATATAAGAATGCTCTCATCTGCTTTATAAGAAGTGCAAATATTGAGAATGTTTATTTAATATATTATGAGGCCACCGAGGCTTGTTTGCATAGTACCCATGGTGGAGCTAGTGAGAGGTGACTCCAAAATCTCTGAAAATCAACCCGTCATCGATATGAAATGCATGGAAATTTTTGGAGAAGTTTCTTCAATTAAGGACCCAATGGACAACAATCTCTTTAGAAAATGTTCTAGGAACATCGACATGAACGTGAGAAAAATGGCATCATTGTCGTCTTCAAAGGTTTCTCTTGAAAAAACGCTCATTTTCGTATTCGTTGTTAAATAAACTAAAATATCAAACTTATCGATTAATTGGACAACTAATAGGAGAGGATCTCCACCTGGAGACTACCTCTTGTAGAACGCTCTACATTGAATCATCTTACAACAAAAAATATATATAGTTTTCACACATATAGGAAATTTAGAACGACTACCTAAGAAGTATGAACTAATTCCTAATATAAGTCTCTAATGAACCGAATCTCTCCAGATTTACATATTCTCCATTATCTTGAACACTCCCCCTTAATGGAGAAAGGGGTTCATAAGTATTCTTAACATTTACCTAATCAATTCAAAATTGATTCTACCAAGAGGCTTAGTAAATATATCAACTATTGTTAGGTCACTATAATACTAGTGATTACCCATTACTATTGTAGTTGTATCCCTTATTAATATTGCTGTGCCCCTATTATCCCTATATTGTTATTACTGTGCCCCATAGAATCCCTCTATTGTTATTTTTGTGCCTTTATATTATTATTGTTATGTCAGCTGGGTTATATTGTGACTCCTTAGACTCCTATATGTCAAAGGAGGTTTTGTCATTTGAATGATCAAAAAATCATTCATTTGTGTAATGTAAAGGAGTTTGCACCCTTGAATAGCCTGAATTCTAAGGTGTTGATCTATCTTTTCTATCTTTCTGTGAGCTGGTTTCATAACATTTAGTATCAGAGCTTTGTATTCTAGGGTTTCGCTGCTCCAAATAGGCCATCGTGGAATTTTCACTATAACATTTTTTCTGCGACGTTTCAGAAGCAAAAAGGAAAACCCATTTGAGACGAAATCGTACTAAACCTTGGATCCAAATTTCAAATCTTTTTTCCCTCTATTTGTGAAGATGTGATTTGAGGAAGTTGGTCTTTTTCGGACTCCTAAATTACAATCCAAACAGGTGACCTAGGGAAAGTCGTCATAACTTCCTCTCTATGCATCGAATTGAAGTTTCATAAGAAGGTACAAAAAGAGGACGGATTGTAATTTCATGTATATATTTTTCAAAGCTACAAGTCGAAACAGGGACATGTGGTGTGTCGTACAATCTAATTTGGATCAGAGTGGCATTGGAAATAGGACATAGAGGGATACTTCAGGTCTTAATTTCAGAACTAGATGATCTGAAATTACAGAGATACATCAGAGGCAATATCGAGCTCCTACAAAGTGAAAAAAGGTGTGGATTTTTTTAAATTTTTTCTTAAGCTTGGTTTGAAAAATTATTTTGAAGGAATTCAAATAGAATAGGAGAGCATTATTGTCGATAACTGTGCCCCAAGGAAAGAAAATGTGAACACCTAGTAAGAAACTTGAAAGCTCTAGCATGAATCATGAAGAAGAGGAAGAAATACTACATGATATATCAAAATTACAAGACCAAGTGCAACAAATGTCATTCTCACAAAAGCTAATAGAAGCTAAGATAAATCGTATGGAATCTAAGATAAAGGGCATGGAAGCTAAGATAAATGGCATGGAAGCTAATATGGATGATGTGAAGATAGATTTGAAGAGAGACATGGCAGATTTGAAGACAGATTTCACAAATTTTCTACAAGAAATACTTACTAATGGTGAAAGGGTAGTAAAGGAAACTCATAATGCGAACAAAAGAAATGTTAATCATGATTTCATAGACTCTAATGTCAGATCAAAGACCCACCATATTCCAAAAATCGATATTAGGAAGTTTGATGGAAAGGATCCTGCAACATAGATATTACAAATGGAGCAATTTTTCGATCTCAATAATGTGCAAAACACACAAAAGGTACGTACTACAACTTTATATTTGGAACCAAATCAGTTTGTATGGTATCAATGGCTTTTCTCTCGTAAACAAATTATCACTTGGACAATTTTTATGGAAGAATTGACAACACATTATTAGGATACAAAAAGAAACACTTTTTTTAGTCAATTGATAAGTCTCAAACAAAAGGGTTCAATAATGGAGCACATTGAGGAGTTCCAAACATTGAACATAAGGGTAAAAAATATTCTAGAGGAGCATAGGATTGATGTGTTCGTAAGGACCTTAAATGATAATATCCAACATGATGTTCGCATTTGGGAACCTGATTCATTAGAGAAGGCATTTAGGTTAGCAAGAAAAATGGAAAGGAAAATTATGGCAACCAGGAAGCATACCACTCACAACTATAAAGATGGAAGTGTTGTTTCCCCTAGTCTTCCACAACCTATAAGGTAGACACCACAACAATTGGAAGAAAAAATAGAAAAATGGATTTTTTATAGTTGTGATAGCAAATACACTAAAGGTCATAAGTGTGCTGAGAAGAAATTATTCTACATAGATTGTGAAGAGGAAGAAGAAAAGGAGCAAGAAAGGTCAAAAGAAGAGGATATACTCCATGAACAAAGCCTATATAAAGAAGAAATGAATCCAACCATATCTTGTAATGCATTGGCAGGAATTACCAGTCCTCAAACCATAATATAGAAGGACAAATCAAGAATAAAAAGGTAATAGTGTTAATTGATTCAGGAAGTACCCACCATTTTTTTCATTGTAAGGTAGTGAAAGAATTGAATTGCTTCCTATATCCAACACCAGAGTGTCAAGTGATGGTTGCAAATGGAGGAACAATAAATTTCTCTAGAAAGTGCCATAATATCAAGCTATCCATGGGAGAATATATATTTATTAGCCCAATGCTTTCCATTCCAATGGGAGGTGCTGATGTTGTACTAGGAGTCCAATGACTACAATCCTTAGGTACAATAGCTTTTAATTTTCAAGAACTTTTCATGAAATTTTATGCTGAAGGAAAGGAAGTTGAATTAATGGGTATTGCAGGGAAACCGGGAAAGATAATCAACTCTAACAGTATGACAAAGCTTCTAAAAAAGGAACAGCGAGGTGTAATTGCACAATTATGTTCACTAGATTTTTCCACATCGAAATCATTTATTTCTCTAGATCTCCAAAAAGTCTTGGACAATCATTCCAAGGTATTTGAGACTCCCAAAGGTCTCCCACCTATTCGTGATCACGATCATGCTATTCATTTGATTCTAGGAAGTGTTCCTCCAAACATCAAGTCGTACAGATATCCCTATTCCCAAAAGAGTGAAATTGAACGTATGGTTATAGAAATGCTAGAGGTTGGTATAATTCAACCTAGCCAAAGTTCTTTCTCTGCTCCAGTAGTATTGGTGCACAAGAAGGATGGATCATGGCGCATGTGTCCGGATTATAGGGAGCTCAATAAGCTCACTATTAAAGATAAGTTTCCCATTC